>JAOUWY010000032.1:19306570-19322566 GCA_025728095.1 Prietella phreatophila
GTGTGTGTGTGTGTGTGTGTGTGTGTGTGTGTGTGTGTGTGTGTGTGTGTGTGTGTGTGTGTGTGTGTGCATGCACTATACAGTGCTTCTCTGATCCCGACAGAGACAGGAAGCAACCGTCCATATTCATGAGGTGTGGAGTCGTAGTAGTGAGTCAGACAGTAGACTTTTATAAATGTGTAATAACAGCTTATTTATTTATTTAGGAGATGAAATAGAAATAAAAAAAAAATAAGTCATTAAAAATATTAAGATAAATGTAACAAATTGGGTAAAGCATGGAATTGTAGCTAAAAAGATAAATACTATTTGTAAATATATTAAAATCTCATGTATATCCAATTTGTAGTAGATAAATGTCATAGAAATTCTGAAAGTATTAATAAATGAAGCATAAAGTAAATAATTAATCAAGATAAAATAGCACTCATAAATCATGTACAGCAGAAAATTGTAGCGAAGTGAAAAAAATAATTTATATTCAAAATAACGCAACAGAAATTTAGAGAATTGTTGCTCGGGGAAAAAAATATATTTAATACAAATAATAACACAAATGTCAGTGTTTCTACATAAATCATACAAAAAAAATTAAATAGTTTTTAAAAAACTTTGGGTAAAGCCAAAGAGAGAGAGGCTGAGGGGAAAATAATTTTTTATAATACAAATTTAAAAAATAGTTTACAAAATGTAAAACTAGACAAAAGTTCGGATGAAAAATGTTTGAGGTTGCTTTTTAAAACTGTCGTGGTTTTAATGGCTAATTTTCGAAAAAAACTTCTTATTTCTTCCACAGCCCATAATAAGACTCCGCCCCCTGTCCCGCCCCGCTCCGCCTCCAAGCCCTTCATCTCGGTGACGGTGCAGAGCAGCACGGAGTCGGCGCAGGACACCTACCTGGAGCAGCGCAGCGAGGCCAACAGCCAATCAGGACGCAGCAACTCTTCGGACAGCGCCACCAGCTCCAGGACGGGCAGCCTGGCCAAAGCTCCTCTCTCCATCCCCCTGGTGCCTCCCATCCCCGTACCAGTGCCCAGTGCCCGTGTGAGCAGCCCCCCTCCTCCTCCTGCCCGAGAAACCCAAACCGTGAGTGTCGGCTTCACGCAGGACGAACCTCGTTGCGCCGCCAGGAGGAAACTCTCCTCCATCGGCATCCAGGTGCGTCTGCCATGAGAGTTCATATGTTAGAGTTCATCGTTTTAAATAAAAATATATATATATTTAGTACACTTTAAGAGGTTTACACATGGATGGTAATATTCTAATACATTTGAAAACTACAAAATCTCCTTTATATGCACTCACCGTCCACTTTAATAGGAACACCTGCACATTCATGCAGTTATCTGATCAGCCAATCATGTGGCTGCAGCACAGTGCAGACATTCATTCAGTGCTTCAGGTGATGTTCACGTCAAACATCAGAACGAAGATAAAGCGTGATCTCTGCGACCGTGGCACGGATGTCGGTACCGGACGGACCGGTTTCAGTATTTCTGAAACTGCTGATCTCCTGGGATTTTCACACACAGCGCTAAACTCTAGAGAACAGTGCAAAATAACCTTGCGTGAGCGACATTTCTATGGGTGGAAACGACTTGTTGGTGGGAGACATCAGAGAGAGAGGGACAGATGCCAGGAAGGATGATGTAACATATGGTAATATAATCAGTCTTTACAGCCGTGGTGAGCAGAAAAGCATCTTAGCATGCAGCAAACATCAAACCTCGAGGTAGATGAGCTATAACAGCAGACGACCATGTCAGGTTCCACTCCCGTCAGCCAGGAACACGACTCTGACACCATCGTGAGCATGGATTCACCCTAACTGGACAGGTGAAGATTTATTTTTCTTATCAACTTGGCATGTTTCAATCTTCAGCTGTCCGGGTCAGGCGGAGTCCGTGCCCACGATAGCGCCGGGCTCCGCTTCTTGGCTGACGGGAGTCATGTATAATTTTGGAAGTCCGTTAAAATCTCCAGTTTGTGCTTCTTTAAAATGTTGTTTTTAGTAAATCCAGAGTTCACTTCATGTTTTGAAGATTTGTGTTAATTGGGTGAAAGTTCTCTGGAAGCTGTGGTGTGTGACTTCATGCATTAAAGTCCATGAGTAATGAGTTCCTGCTGCTCAGCTTTCAGACATTAAGTCAGTGCCGGTAATACTGAGTGTGTGTGTGTGTGTGTGTGTGTGTGTGTGTGTGTGTGAGTGTGTGGTTCATTCCCTGGAGAAAAGGAATACATCCTTAAAAAGGACAACGTGTCAGGCAAAGTGTCGCTCAGCTGCTTTATTAGCGCTCTTAGTGGCACATGAATATGGCAGGTTTTTTCTTTTCCTGTGTTTTTTTATTTTTTATTTTTATTACAAAAAAATGGAAAACCCCCTTTTTTCCATCCTGGTGCCCTTCCCCTGAATGGAGCTCTCATCAGCTGGAGGCTCCAGCCTAGAGATTGCTAAGGATGGTATTGATGGGACTGCAGTTACCACATGCAGTTCTGCACTCAGGTCTCCTTTAGTGAATAGTGGACTAGTTCAACAAACAGACTTCATATAAAACCATAATAAACTTTCTTTTACTTTCACACTATCTGTTGTTATCCAGATGAGGACAGGTTTCCTTCTGAGTCTGGTTCCTGTCAAGGTTTCTTCTTCATATCATCTTAGGGAGTTTTTCCTCACCACCGTCACCACTGGCTCGCTCAATATGGAGAAATTCACACACTTAAAGTCTCTATCCTGTGTTTAAATATTTCTGTAAGGCTGCTTTGAGACAATGTCCATTATTAAAAGCACTGTACAAATTGACTTGAATTGAATAACTGAAGCCTTGTTTAGTTCAATTATAAAATGAAAAGTTGTCGTTTTGACACTCAAAAACCACTCACTGATTTCCCTGTGAGCTGACCTCGAGCCACAAATCTTTTCAAGTCCAGGTCTCGTGTTCTTAATGCTGCATTCGACTAAACTTTGGAAGGGGAAGCAAACAAAGTAAACACCCCTCTTTGTCTGCTTATCCCCCTTCCGAGTTCAGCAAGTGACGTCGGATCAACATTTTCCTTTAACATCTTTAACATAGTTATTCTGTGTGTGTGTGTTGAACAGGTGGACTGCGTTCAGCCCGTGCTCCGAGAGGAACACACTCCCACCACGAAGTTCCAGTCCATCGGAGTTCAGGTGGAGGACGGCAGGCCGTGAGTTCACGCTCCTTATTCCACTTCCTCTTCATTTCCATTTCAGCTGATTCTTTCCTACAGTGAGTCGGTCCAGTAGGGAGTCGGTCAGAAGGAAGGGCGGGTGTGGGTTTAAACAGTTTTTAAAGTGACTTCCTCTTGAGGACGATTACAGCAACCTTCTCCTCGATCATCCATTTTGTTTCCCTTTTTCCATCCGAAGCTCAACGGTGATTCGATTTTTAAAATTAAGTCGTTTAAATGAGGTCACTGGCTAAAAAAGACAACCAAATATCAAGTCCATCACTGGAAATAAAAATACACTGTCCGAATGTTATTAAGCTCTGAGGTACCGTATGTACTTTTAATCACGCTCCATTTTGAGTTCTTGTGCCTGTGAGTTAATGTCTAAATATATATTTCACGCACGTTCCACCACCTTAAACGTAACTTTAAACGGCTAAAAGGTACGATGGGTAATACTTTAATAAATAAAACAATGTATTTGTTGGTATTTTGCTGCAGTGTAAAGAAGGAAACCCTTCGGGATATGCTGTTCTGGGGTAATAATCGGTCTGGGTGTGGTGAGAGGAGCACTGCTCGGTCACGCCGCCACGTCGTTGATTATTTGTCCTGTAACAGCATGTTTTATTCCTTACTAATCATTACCCACATAAAATAAATATGCCCTCATAATCAGCGTTCTTGCAGATCAACAATTTCTATATGATGTTTTTCTGTTTGTTTTTATTTTATTTTATTACATTTATTATTTTGTTATTTGTTAGTCATGTTTGAACAGTGAGTATTCAGGGACCGGAGAGATTTTGTGCAGGATTTTTCTCCAATGTCATGCAGTGTGTACACTGATGAATGTGTCTCTGCACTGACAGGAGGAAGATCTGAGCGTAACCGAGATAATCAAATCCTGCGGGTCACATTATCCTCTCCTCAGTCCCGCCGTCACCTTGTATTTCCATATCTCTCTCTCTCTCTCTCTCTCTCTCTCTCTCTCGGTCTCTCTCTCGGTCTCTCTTTCTGTCTCATTCAAATGTAGAATGCACCTAAATCTAATCTTAATCTTACCTAATGCTCCTTTAAACATGGAAAGTTTTGAGCCGAAAGAGAAAAAATACAAAACCAGGATGTGATAGGAAGGATTTCTCTGAGGGTCTATTAGATGAGCTGTAACAGGAATAAGTTGTAAATGTAATGTTATGGTTTTTCCTGTTTCTTTATTTCTTTCTTTCTTTAGCTTTTTGACATCAGTGTTGCTGAGAATCTTCGTCAGACCCCTACATTGACCCCCCCAATCGTATTATCATTATCAATTTAATGTAGTTGAAATAACTGAATTATTTCCAACATGAATTATTGTTGAGGAAGTTGTCAAATCTCTTGATTTTTTTTTTGGTGAACAGAGCTAGAAATTAATCAGCTCTTGACTTTATTTGTAAATTCCCTTGTGCATGCATGCGTGTGTGTGTGTGTCCAGGCTGAGCCGCTTCAGCAGCATGGCGTCCAGACAGGAGACGGCCGACGCCGAGACTCAGGACCGGATGGACGGTAAGGCGTCTGAGAACATTGGCACCGCTTGCAGCACTCAGACGCTGGATTGTCCCAGCAACGCGGGCAGAGCACAGAAATCCTCTTTCACCATGCCAGAGAGCATCGAGGAGGCTCTGGACCCATCCTCCCTTCCTCCTCCTCCTCCGTCCCTGCAGAGCGTGAGCGTGAACGGAGCGTCAGAACAGCCCGGAGCCCCGGCGGTGTGCCTCAGGGACGGACACTGCTTCCTCCGACTCCTGCAGGCCGAGACGGGTCGCATGGACGCCTGGTGCCAGCAGATGGAGCAGGAAAACAAAGAGAAGCAGCTCTCAGAAGAAGGTGAGAAGAAATATCTGGCATGGGGGAGGTCGGTGGGGCAGGAGGTGTGTCTCATTGTTTTGTTCCTGCTAACTTTTTTTTTTTTTTTTTTTTTTTAGGCCCATATACACACAAATTACCATTCTTGGCTGATTGAATTTTTTTTGTATTGCTGCATAAACGTCTGTTTATTTTGAACGTAATTAACAAGTAGCATAAAACTCTGCGAATCCAGCAGCACAAAATGCACGTTTCATTTAAAAACGTGAACGCTTGCTGGATGATTGCAAGCAAATCCGGGTTGCCAGTCTGAGCGCACTGTTTCCATGTAAATCATGGAACCATGTTCCATCTTTAAAAGGATCTTTGAAAAGGACAATTCTCAGCCTTTCAAACCTACCCCCAAAGGTTCAAGCTGATTTTAAACTAGTGCATGTGTGGGATCCTGATGAATCTGGCAACCCTAGAACATTTTTCTGGTTTTTAATTCTTGAATGCAGAGTCTTTCTGAGTTGGAGAGTAAACCGAACCTTCATCAGTTACAGTAAAGGTCGAAAACTGATCATGTAACTCTGTATTGTTTGAATGTTAGTTAGCTAGTTTCTACGCATGCTACGATGAAACATGACAGACTGAAGGTTTTGTGGTGTGGCGTGTTCCTTTACACCCGTCTAAGGCTGCGTTCACACTTTTTAAAAATTTTGCTCTCTGATGTGTTTGTTTATTTGTTTGTTTGTTTTTAGATCATTTGAATGCTCTGTGTAACCATAACAACGCTATTTAACAGTCCTAGCTAATATTCACTAACCACCTGGTCTAGCTTGTGGTCTAGATTAGATTGATATTTCTAGGTAAATAAAGATTGGTGTAACTCTGGTGACGAGGAGCTTGTTTGTCTTCGCTGTAGCTTTGGAGGAAGAAGATCCACTTAGCGTACACTTGGTCATCATCCCTGACATATTTTATTGGAATACTCGCTAACTAACATGACGAGTTTTTTCTTTTCTATTTTTTTCTCTCCCCCCACTGGCACTTGTGGTGTCATGTCGGAAAGATCGTATCACCTCGCGGGCACATGATGTCGGGTGTGCTTAAGAGAAACGTGTGAAAGCGGCCTTAACAAGAATCACGCGGTCGCCTCGGGATTGTTCCACCTGCTGTTGATGAAAATTTCACCGTGTTTCATCACCGGTTCTAATCCGTGCTGCACTTAACACTATATTTCACAAATCCCCCAACACCTCACGACCTCACAAACCCCTCCCCTTCGTCTTACTGGCTGCACATGGCGCTGAGTTTCATCACCTTCAGCACCTTCGCTTCTCCAGACAGAGCTGCTCGTTTAACACTTTATTATTCTTTTCTTTTTGGCGTTTATTCCTGCACATTCCCCCCCGTCAGCTTTTATCCTCCTAAAGGAGCTACATGTGAGATTTATTTATATATTTACTTATTTGTTTGTTTGTTTTAATTTGTACTTTATTTCAAGCATTTTCTTTACAATCCTCATGAATCACTCACAAGACATTAACCCTCACTCATGTGCTCATCCAGCGTCTGGCCAAATTTGGTGTCCGATTGAGATGGATGGGAGCGGACAGGCCAGACGGGCAGGAACATCTGGAAAAGAACGCCTTCATCTTACATTTAGCTCCTTTAACCGGATGCCTCAGATAAGCCAGATGTGGAATCTCTTACTTTAATAACCGTATGAATTGATAGCGATTCCCTTGTGACGCTTTCCTAAATATTTCAGACACAGAAGTAAAAATATTTTGTGGCATGTGTCTATGAAAATATATATTACACCTAGTCTATTCCGGTGTTCAGGATAGAGGTGTAATCACCTCATGATAAACCTGGAATAAAGGACGGTACCGTGATCTAACTCTGGCTTTAATTAGACTTGTCTAATTTGTTTTTAAGCTGCTATTTTTGGCTTTTAATTAAACACAGTGTAGATTTTAGGGTTGAACTGGTCGTTAAATATCCCACCGGAAGAACATTAGTGTAGTTCTATAAGCGGAAATTAGATTAACATTAACACTGGGACGTTTAAGACTTTCCCCATGACGAGGATTAATGTAGTACGTGGCAACCGGACGAGTGCAGCATCTCTTCCATAAAAGGCTCGTGTTTAAGCTAAAGTTTCTCTCATCCTGCGTGTGTGTGTGCGTGCGTGTGTGTAGTGCTGGGGAAGATCCGCAGTGCGGTAGGCAGCGCTCAGTTGCTCATGTCTCAGAAGTTCCAGCAGTTTCGAGGCCTGTGTGAGCAGAACCTGGTGAGTCCCAGAGCCTCGGCTTGTAACGCGGCTTCGCTCCGCGCTTATTAAAGGAGCTACATGTGAGATCGTGCGCACTTTCAGTTTCTTTACGCATCAAACCATCCTCATGAACCACTCACACACACACACACACCCACACACCCAAGCGTGTCCACGTGAATCAGCCGGCTGCTTCCGACGATCCTGATCTCGTTTACGCCGATCACGACGGATGAGCTCGTTCACGCCTGATGGGAAAGCAATGTATTTTTAAAATCTATTTTGTTTTATTTATTTATTTTATTTATCTATTATTGGAAAATGTATTTAAAACATATTGGAGTATAAAAATGAACGAAATTCGATAAATATTCTTAATAGTGTTTGTGATGAAACAATTCTTCCCCACTACATGTAGTCTGTTAGCAGTAAGCATTGGTTGCTAAGCAACATAACACAAGATTAGTGTTGCGAATTCAAATCCCAGCGCTGCCACGGTTGGGCCCCTGAGCGTGGCCCTCAACCCTCTACTGCTCAGTTGTATAAATGAGAGAAATGTAAGTCGCCCTGGACGAAGGCACCGTAAACATAAACGTTTTGTTTACTAACCTGAAATGGTGAATACATAGTGCGGTGGTGATGCACTTGCGGGTGTGCGCATCGAGGATTTTACACCGTCTTTGGTCTGGTATCCGTTTTCATCAGTGTCTGTTTTCAAACAGAAGAAATAGATCACAATCGTAACCCAATGTATTGTTTATATTGCAGTAATATCTTCTGTGCGTGTTAGAATAAAATTGAGTATGATTGACGTATGTTTTTACTATAAGGCGTTTAATATTTTTACTTAACGGAGTGAGTAGGGTTATTAATTTATTATATATATAAAATAAATATATTGCTTTTCCAGATGGGATTCGAATATTAAACCTACTAAAACATTTTCATTTGCATCAAGTGACTCTAATTTTACATTTAGCTCCTTTAACAACAGTCTGAACGTCCACAAAACAAGTCCGTTCCTGTTCTCACTTACGTTGTAGCAGCTGTAAACAGTCATTCCCTTGCCAGGCGCTCGCTCGCTCGCTCGCGCGCTCTCTCTCTCTCTCTCTCTATCTCTCTCTCTCTCTCTCTCTCTCTCTCTCTCTCTCTCTCAGTTAAAGAATAAGACTATAAAAGGAACACTCGTCAAAGCATAAACTGAAGACCGTGAGAGATAAAAAGGAACTGACTTGTTTCATGGGCATTGCACAGCGTTAAACATAGAAATAATAAACAGATAAAAAGTCAATTTTCCGTGGCGTCAGAGGAATAAAACACTGCTCTAATCAGTGTGTTATTCCTCTGTGTGTTACACACATTTGTGTGTAACTTGTGCGTTCTTGTGCACACCAGGACGTGAACGCTCAGCCACGGCCCACTGCTCAGGACCTGGCTGGCTTCTGGGATCTTCTGCAGCTCTCCATCGAGGACATCAGCATGAAGTTCGAAGAGCTCCACCTGCTCAAGGCCAACGACTGGAAACTGCCAGAGAGCAGCAGCAAGAAGGTGCCATGCTTCACACGTTTATCTGAGAACGTTTCTAAAGCCTTTTTTTTTGTCGACTAAGGTTTACACGCGGTTCAGTTGGAAAGCATGTGATGGTTACAGGCCGCCAGGTGGATGATGAACTCATTGACAAACGTAGCATTCACAGTACAATGTGGTTCAAATGGTCTATTTTACACACTTGGTGTTCTGGTAAACTATTAAAGTACTGTTCTCAAAAATAATAATTCCATTAAACGATCTGACCCCTTAGTTTGCTGCTTCAGTGTTTAAGGAAGGAATAAAACACTTCGGGGCATGCTGTTTTAGGAAAATAATCAACAGCAGGATGGTGCGTTACTCTTACCCACCCCTTTCCAATAATCTTGAAGTGTTTTATTCCTTTTATTCCTGTGCCACAATTTGCCATTTTATTATCAGTTTATTGTTATGGAACTTCCATTAGCTGCTCCGAGCAAACCGCTTTACCTGGAGACTCGCACATTTCTCCATAGAGGGAACTCGTCGTTGGAGCCGTTCTAGAAACGATAAATGTATTAGTGAGAGCGCATTAATATATACCTATCAGAACTGCTGTTATAGGAAATGAATCAACAGCCAATCAGAATTTGACAGTGTGATATTTCCACCCTATTTATTTATGTGTAATTTTATGTGTAAATTCCAGCTGTTCACACACCTGTCCGTTCTTACAGGAGGAGAGGAAGCCGAGTGTGACGACGCCGAAGAAAGCCCCGAAGCCAAAAGCTTCTTCGAAGGAGAAGAGCAGCGGAGACTCGGCCGCTGATAAACAGAGACAGGAAGCGCGGAAGCGGCTGATGGCTGCCAAACGAGCCGCGTCCGGGCGCCAGAACTCTGCCACGGAGAGCGCGGACAGCATCGAGATCTACGTCCCTGAGGCTCAGACTCGCCTCTGAGAAAAACCACACATACACACACACACACTTGAATACTCACACGCTCCTGAAGCGTACAGAGACTACGAACAATTACAAACTTGGGGGAGATAAATAAATAATAAATAAATAAACACAAATAAACTGTGCGTCAGTGCGGAGATTCGCGGTGCTGCTGAGGAAGTTTATTACTGTTCTACTTGTTATAATAAGAGTTATTATACAGAGCTGTAATTATCTCACGGAATATATCAAATGCCCACCTGTAAATTTGTGTTCATATCTCGGACGCCACGTCGCGTGTGTTTATGTGGGAGTGTGTTCTAAAGAATCTTACGCCCTCCAGTCACTCCGCCCAATCCGATACGTCCCTTCCCCACTACCCCCAAGCACGCACTCAGGATTCTGCACGTGTGCACTTGTTTTACAGCAATGTGGTCTTCCTTTCCTCACCACCACCACCACCATCATCACTATTATTATTGTCATTATTATTATTATTGTCATTGGTTTGTCTTTTAGGGCATTTGAAGCATAGGAACGTGAGATGCAGTTTTTTAGGGTTTTGCGGGGGCAATAATCTGTCCCAGACATCACACAAATTAATTGTCATTAATTAGATTTTAGTCAACGACAGATTGTTCCGTTTCCGCATTTTGTCAATGATTCTTTTTTATTTATTAAAGAACGACGCATACTTGTCCGTTTATAGTTATACAGCGTGTAACATCCACGAAACAAAAAAAACGCAGGTTGTGTTGACACAAACGTCAACTGCTACTGACTGTTACAAAGTGCCGACACTGGAGACTCCTTCCAAATGTGTTAACTATGTCTCCTTACAGAAAATTTCACCATATCAACAATTACACGCTTTTCTTTGGGCTTAGATGATTTGGAGCGTCCACCGTACTCCTCCCAGTGCGAGTTGTTGTTGTTGTTGTTAATGATGGAAATGAAAGCGTGTTAGAAAACTAATCAGCCAATCAGATTTGAGAATTCAGCACTGGTATAAAGCATTTCACATCAAAGTAAAGTTTTTAGACTGAACTTTTTTTTTCTTATTCTTATTTTTTCTGAAACTAGATACGTTTGAAAACGTTCTACTCCTGTTTTCCATTATGCGTGTGATATGTTTTTGGACACTCATAAAAATTTTGGCTCATGGATCTTAGAAACGTCAGAACACACACACTAGTGATAAACTAGCAGGTGTGAACTCAGGGTCAGGATGCAGATCACAAAAATTAAGAGCAAGAGGTTTAATCCGTCCGTATGAGCTTTATTTGGTTTCTATTTGCCGGAGATCGGCGTTTCAGCTGCAATATGTCCGAGTAATATTTTATCCTGAGTAATCAGTCCATGTTTTGCAATTCCTGTTTGTAATCGTTTTTAATGTTTAAGTCACTTTGTCTTTGTGCTCATCGTCATTCCGTGTGTAATATGAGCTCTGATTCTTGAATCTTCTGCTTTCTGAATGTAGAGGGGAACCGAAAACAATTCAGCTGTGTGTTCACACCTCGACTCGATTTTTGAAGGTATCGGGTTATTTCATTCCTGAAGTTCATCCACAATCTACAGATTTTACTTTTTTTTTTCCCCCCTGCGAATGTAAGGATGTCCGATACTGATGATCAGATTTTAGATGTTTTTTTTTCTGCTTTTTTATATTTTCTGTCAATCCATTGCCATATTTTCTTTTTTCTTTTTTAGTGCATTGCAGCACACTGAGGGTCATTTCCATCTTAGGCACATCATTAGCTGAAAGTTTTCAAGCGTCCCCACAGCAGCACTTTATCAATAGTGAGTAATCATAGCACGGATATTGCCGTGGAAACAGGACAGTGCTTAGCTCACACTTAAAAAAAAAAAAAAAATCCCCGAAGTGCTCCTCTGCTGTTCCTCCATGTCATGAAGAGATTGTTTGTTCGAAGAATTGTTTATTTGTATACTAGAGAACATTACATTATTTAGAACATTTGGGTTCTTCAGTTGGATGGGAAGTTTTTATTTTATTAGAACCCAGTTCCAGACCGAGTAACTAAGATCGCTTTTAGTTTGCAACCATTATCTTGAGATCAGACTCCAACTTCGTGGTCAATCCTGTGGAAAAGTTGTTCTTGATTCTGTATTGCGTGATTTGAAAATAACCGTTTATGACCAATCTTGGTCCACAATGGTTCGGTTTTCAAAAAAGGATGTGTATAGAGACGGCAGGAAGAAAAATTCAGCTTGGAAGAAGGTAGCGGAGATTACATTTATTTATGGTATTTGGCAGACGCCCTTTTCCAGAGCGACTTGCATTTATCTCATTTATACAAACGAACAGTTGAGGGTTAAGGGCCTTGCTCAGGGGCTCAACAGTGGCAGCTTGGCAGTGCTGAGGATTGAATTCCTGACCTTCTGATCAATAACCCAGAACCTTTAACCACTGAGCCACCACTGCACAATTCATTGGTGCTGCTGGAAATTGTAGTCTCTAATTTAAGGCTAAGCTAGTACAAAGTAGACGTGCTATTAAGCAGCTAATCTTCAGACTGGGTAGTGTTTTATTTCGTTGGCTTTAGAAGGTAAAAACGCTGTACAAGCCATGCCCACAAGTGTAATCCAACCAATACATAGAACTGGCTGTCCAAACACAAAATGGCTGTCCATCTGCGAATACCAGCAAGATACCGGTCTCTTAAATGTCTCTTCATGTGCAACACACTCCACTTTCACATTGTTCTGAACCAAACATCGCATTACTCATAAAGCTCCTGAGCGTTCACGATCCGTGTGCGTTCACGGTTTCAGTATGCCGCTGCAATCCCACCTTTTTCCCCCAGTCTCTACCGTAGACTGAAATGGGTTAGCTTTAGAATCTGCAGAAGGGTCATCTTTTGGATTATTTTTTGAGAGGAAGCTGTACATTTTCATTGTCCAGAGAAATATTAAACTTACTTTTTCTTCTTTTTTTTGTTTGACACTGTTTGTCATCTGCTCGCTTTTAAATTTCATTCCGCACGACAATAGCGTCACGTGATGGTGTCCCGATGCAACACCATTTCATATTTTAGAAAGAAAAAAAAAAAAAACCTTTTACGTTTCTCTTTTTGAACGTGTCGTGTAGGGATCCTGCTCGCCGTAATGTCGAGATTCTTATTGAATTCTGTGAGGAACAAAGCTGAGATGTGTCTTTTGGTTAACCATCAGGTGTGAACTCTGGGTTTTATGAGCCACTGCAATAAGATGAGGGTTTATTGAAGCGCGTTCCCACTCAGCTTTATCAGGCACACGCTGTTCTTAAACTACTGCTTTCTGGTTTCAGGTAGAAAGCATGAACTTCAGTGCATCATCGTTAAGTTGTAATGGTTGAATTAAGGGGAAAATGGGGTTGTTTTGTCTTCAGTCCTGCAGTCATAACAGCAGGTATATTATGTGGTCAACACCATTTCCTGTAAACAGTAGCTGTTACGTTTGAGAGTTTCAATCCGCTCAATGCTCTCCTAGAGTCACGGTTTGGACCCTTAATGCTAAACTCCACACCGAGCGTCTTCAGTGGCGTCTGATGTAATCTCAGAATTAGAAATATTAAATATATTCGACAGAATTCAGGATATTTCCTTAACATTTTCATCTCGATTATTTTTGTGTGCAGTCCAGACTCTCAAAGATGACCGACCTTAACTTTTGGATCTGTAAAGCAATCCATAAGTGATAATTGGGGCAAATATTGAATGGAAGCCATTTTATCTCTATCCCAAAAGTAACGCGTAAGGTAATATCTACCAGTTTGAGTTTATACCTTGTGCAAGTCTTTGTGATTATGTCCTTAGAAACATCAGCTGGCTCAGTAATACCATTTAGTTAATTTTTTTATATAAAGAAGCAGAACAAATCCATGTTATCATCCGAAAGGGTGTAGGAAGTAACAAGGAAATGGCGTTTCTTTTTTATTTAACAATCATAAATCCATACCCCCCACATTATGTTTTTTTGCGAGATGACGTCATGTCCATGTGAATACATATTTCTGTCACAAAAGCTAGGCTAGCCTTGGGTTATTGAGGATTCATTTTTATATCAACACCGTAGGGTTGAAATTGTTCATTTTATGTTACTTTCAATGATTTTGTGTCTTTTATTGAGTTTTATTTGTTTGTTTTTACTTTTACCTCAGATACAGTGTATGTTTGTGCATCTAATCCTGTTCTGGAGACAACCGACAATGTTTTATATTTTAACCCAAGCCTAGCACAAAAGTTTAAGATCTCTGCATGGTATAGCAATATCTCCTGGTCTTTTTCAGTCCCTTTCTGTGGATTATTTGCCTCAACCTGTTTCGTGATGGAGCGTCCACCATCGGCTCATCAAACGTTAATAGGGCTACAGCTTGCGTCGACTCAGTGACGGAGGAACGACTCCAGCAGACTTTCAGCAGACGATCGAGGCTGCTTTTTATAGCTCCTTCCCTCTGTTTTAGAGGAACAACGTAGAGAACCTTGTACATTCGAAATGCTATTGGACAAAGGACAATGTGTCTTGTGTAAATCTAAACCGGACATGAAGTATAAACAGTATTTCCAATGTAGGCTCGTGAGAGTCTGATGATTTTTAGCACTGGAGCGTCACTTTGGGACTTCTGGTTTGTATTCTGCTTTAATGACCTGATGCCCATGCCATCAAATTAACCTGCAGCACCACACCACTTTCTAAATCAGTAGTACATCTCAAAAGCTAGACGAGTAGAATTCATTGGACAAAGTCGCAGTCAATGAGAAAAATGTCCAAATTTAGTAGCAGGCTCATACCCTACTATAACGACATAACCGTCTGACCAAAGGCACAGGGACCAGCAACGAGTATGACCTCTAGCTACGTTAACTATGATAGCTCCGAAAATCCTGAGTTTCATTACGCTAACGTCTAAATCAGGAGCTCGGTCTGAAATCATACCCTCATACCCTCACTTGTTCCTTCACTATTTACTCTAAATACTGCACGTGTCTGCTGTCAAAATAACAAGCAACATTAACAGAAGAACCTTAGAAGGTTAACAGTACTATCGTGAGTAATAATATCAAAGAATGATGGAGCTCAGAATGATGGTTCTGTAGTGATTTTTAACAGTAGATATGGAAGCAGTCAAAAACATTTTCCTTTACGTTTATATCCAGAGTTTTCTGGATTTCCAGTGCACTCGGGTTATAACGTAGTGAACTATCCAGGGTAATATGATTTTCCACTGCGAAGGTGGACAGCGATACTCTACAAAATGGCCGATGCAGAAATGATCGCACTACATGTCTATATATGTAAACAGGGAACGATTTCAGACACAGCTCATGGTTCCCATGTCCTTGCTTTCACAAGAAGTACTTTTGCGATAATGAGTTGACAGTAAAACGTCAAAACCAGAGCTACTTATAGACCAGCACTTGGGATACATGTTCCAGATGCGACATTTGTTAAAACTTCACAATGTTGCTCATGATCACAGTTCATTACGGGCTCCTCGGGCCACTGAGAATACAATACGCCGTACGACCCCTTGAGAAAAACAATTCTATTTTTAAACAATTCTATGCGTTCTAGCATTTGCAATGTTTCTACAAATTCCTCCTGAAGTGGAAACTGCAAAAGTTTCTAATCACAGCTGCATTCAAGTCAGAAGCTGGGAAGTACCAAATTTCACTCAAACAACTGATGAAGTTGTATTTACAAGTGGGGAAATTTGGGGATGAACACACGTTTACGAGAAATCTTTTGTATGCTCCGACAGAGAACACTGGCGAATTTGCAGGTATGTGGATATGACGATAAAATCTCAACATGAAAAATATATATACCTTATGCATCTCAGTCCTTACTCCTATGTAATGCCAACACTTTCCTCTTCCTTTTCACTTCTTTCATTTTATTTTCTTTTTTTTGTCTTCGATGTATCTTCCAGCACGTATCTGAATGGAGCTTTGGAGCTCTAGTATGTTTGACTTTCTGATGAGCGCCCGAATGCAGCATTTGTTATACAAAATGTGCATCCTCAGCGGTGTCTGGTCCGAGATCAGATCTTTATTACCCCCGAATCAGAACCCATGCTGCTCTCATGGTCAAATTTCCCCTCAAGAAAGGGCAACATTGTTATTGTAAATGGTTATTTTACACCTAAAGCAAATGAGGATTAGATGATGAAATGTTATACTGTGTAGACTATAGGGGTGTTGTGGGAATATTTCTTTTACAACAGCAAAAAAAATAAAGTTTTATTTAAGT
>JAOUWY010000032.1:19339408-19351080 GCA_025728095.1 Prietella phreatophila
TTACAGCAGGTTCATAGCATGTTTATCGTGAGTTTACAGCAGGTTTATAGTGCATTTTCAGCAAGTTTACAGCAGGTTTATAGGGAGTTTATAGCAGGTTTATAATGAATTTACAGCAGGTTCATAGCATGTTTATCGTGAGTTTACAGCAGGTTTATAGTGCATTTTCAGCAAGTTTACAGCAGGTATATAGTGAGTTTACAGCAAGTTTACAATGAGTTTACAGCAGGTTCATAGCATGTTTTTTGTGAGTTTACAGCAGGTTTATAGTGAGTTTACAGCAGGTTTTTAATGAGTTTAAAGCAGGTTTATTGTGAGTTTACAGCAGGTTTATAGTGAGTTTACAGCAGGTTTATAGTGAGTTTACAGCAGGTTCATAGCATGTTTATTGTGAGTTTACAGCAGGTTTATAGTGCATTTTCAGCAAGTTTACAGCGGGTTTATAGTGAGTTTAAAGCAGGTTTATAGCATGTTTACTGTGAGATTACAGCAGGTTTATAATGAGTTTACAGCAGATTTATAGCAGGTTTATGGTACAGTTTCATGTTGTCACTTCTTTAGAATAATAGCAACAATACATATTTCATTTTGATTCAAATTTGTCAATTTCATTAAGAATCTCAAACATTCACATGAAAAAAGATGGGTTTTTTGTTGCTTTAAGGGCATCTGTGAGGACATGTCCTACGACATGATCAAGCAGAAGTATCCTGATGAATTTGCTTTGAGAGAGCAGGACAAATATAATTACCGCTACTCAGGAGGGGAGGTGAGCAGCACTGTTCCCGTGCTTTATTACTGTAGAAACAGAAATAAACACATTTTTAATCTCTGTGTGTTAAGGATAGAGTTGAGTTGAATTTGTTTTTGAACGACAAGGACAGCTCTGCTGCTGTTATGTCTAATGCATATCTGTAGAGGAGACACAGTTATCTTTTGTTTATGCTAGGCTTACACAATGTTATATAGATAATATAAATACATTTATAGATAAATAGAAAAACATTTAATAATCCTATTGTTTGTTAAGGGGCTGACGGCTGTTTTTCTGCCACACGGTTGCTATAGTCATACCAGGATCTGGTGCAGAGACTCGAGCCAGTGATAATGGAGCTGGAGCGGCAGGGCAACGTGCTGGTCATCAGTCACCAGGCCGTCATGAGATGCCTGCTCGCATACTTCTTGGACATCAGCGCTGGTCAGGATCTGTCTTATCCATAAACACGCAAAACTGATAAATCATTCACACCGGTGTATGTGTGCATTCACCTTTCTCAGTTCTAGGACATTTGCATAGACATTTGCCATGAGGGCTCTTCAGCAAGGGATCTGTGTTTACCCAGGGTTCTGTGTTTACTAACAGTTTACCCAGGGTTCTATGTTTACTAACAGTTTACCCAGGGTTTTGTGTTTACTAACAGGGTTCTATGTTTACTAACAGTTTACCCAGGGTCGTGTTTACTAACAGTTTACCCAGGGTTCTGTGTTTACTAACAGTTTACCCAGGGTTCTATGTTTACTAACAGTTTACCCAGGGTTCTGTGTTTATTAACAGTTTACCCAGGGTTGTATATTTACTAACAGTTTACCCAGGGTTGTATATTTACTAACAGTTTACCCAGGGTTGTGTTTACTAACAGTTTACCCAGGGTTGTGTTTACTAACAGTTTACCTAGGGTTCTGTGTTTACTAACAGTTTACCAAGGGTTCTGTGTTAACAGTTTACCAAGGGTTCTGTGTTAACTAGCAATTTATTTTAGAAAAAAAATTCTGAAAGCCCTGAGCCTTCAGTGTCCTAGTGTCCTTCAGGAGGATGTTAGCTGATATTTGCCTTGTGGGCATGCCCTTCCTGCACCCCACTGTCTCTGTTAGGGTTCTAACGTAGACTGTGGTTTGTGTTCCAGATGACTTGCCTTATCTGAGGTGTCCTCTTCATGTGGTGCTGAAACTCACCCCTGTGGCTTACGGTAAATAGTTTTATTTTGTCTTATTTATTGCGACAGTGCCGTTATTTGACTCACTTGCTGTTCACTGCATTTCCTGGAGCTTGCAGATTCACCGTCCATCAATAAAGCGTTTGCATATTTGTAAAGATTAATTAAGTATGGAATAAAGTCAGGGATAAATGAAGCAGCAGTGTGAGAGACGACATATTGCATTTTAAATCACACTTTCTTAAAGGATTGCAACTGTGTTCTCTGCCACAAAATTTCAGTGGCCTTGAGATGGTTTGCTTCCTTCAGCAGGATGTCTTGTGTCTGTGGGCATCTGGACATTGAGGACCTGAGATGATTGAGACAGCATTGTGCTTCATTTAACCTTTACTCTTCGTGCTCTTTTGTCTTTCCATTGTCTGTGATTTACGTCATTTGAGGTGTACGTTCTCTTGCATTGTGAAAACACACATTGTGAAATTTTTTTGCAGGTTGTAATTTTCCATGAGCAGATTTATATTAAAAGAAGAACTTCAGTATTGTGAATGATTTCTCTCAGGTTCCTTTCTGAAAGGATCTTACCATTTTTAGGGAAAAGCAACGTGTCATTTTTAACGGCCGAACGCATTCCTGCTGACATGATTACAAATACATTATATGGCCAAAAGTATGCGGACACCTGACCACTCGTATGTGCTGTGTTGAACATCTTACTCCAATTATATTTATTCTTTCCTGTTATAATGTGCTCCACTCTTCTGGGAAGGCTTTCCACTAGATTTTGGGGGCGTGGCTTTGGGGATTAGTGTTCATTCAGCTGCAAGAACATTAGTGAGGTTGAGGTCAGGCGCTCATGTTGGACGAGAAGGATCCGGTTCCAGTTCATCCCAAAGGTGCTCAGTGGGGTTGATGTCAGGGCTCTCGAGTTCTTCCACTCCAAACTTGGCAAACCATGTCTTCATGTAACATTGCGATGCTGGAACAGGTTTGGGCCGCTTAGTTCCACCGAAGAGGAATCTTAAATCTACAGTGTACAAAGACATCATATACATCTATGTGCTTCCAAATTTGTGGCAACAGTTTAGAGAAGATACTTTTGGCCTTTTAGTGTACAGGAAGATACTTTTGGCCTTTTAGTGTAATTTTCATATGCTAAACCACTTCATAAAAAATAAAAAAAATACACAATTAAATGTACTGCTTGTGAGACATCTTTATATTATATCTCTAAATTTGAAAGAAATTAACGTTTATTAGCGCTGAGTGTTTTCTTTATTAATATTTGCAGGTTGTAAAGTGGATATGTTCGACCTGAAAGTTGAAGCTGTGAACACACACCGGAACAGACCATTTGTAAGAACTTTGTTTGTTGTTGGGTTTTTTGTGCTCTTTTTGAGAGGTTGATGAAGGAACGATGTTTTATAGCTGCTATAACATAAGTGATAACTTAGTTTCCTGGACGTTCCACAACATTACACGTAACTCCGTATAACCAGATTAAAAAGTAGTCATTATTTGATAAATATAATTCTTAGGGTTGTAAATCCACCGGAAGAAGTATAAAATATTTCAGGACGTGCTGCTGGTAACAGTAACTCTGCTATACAGTATGTGCATGAATGCTGATCGGCCAGAACTTTAAAACCAGTGTCAGGTGACATGAACAATTTTTATTATCTCGTTACAGTGGCACCTGTCAAGGGGTAGGATATACTGAATTAGGCAGGAAATGAGCAGTCAGTTTTCAAAGTTGATGTTTTGGAAGCAGGACGTGTAAGGATCTGAGAGACATTGACAAGAGCCAAGTTATAATGGCTAGATGGCTGGGACAGAGTACCTTCACCTGCCTAAACAGACCAAATACACCCATGCCTAGACGTATCAGAACTGTTTTGGCGCCACAAGGTGAACCAAGACAATGTTAAGCAGTTAGTTGTAATGTTAAGGCTCGATCAGAGTATACGCAGCACATTCGAGATACAAAGTTCTCGCCGCTTTAATGAGAAATCTGAGTGTCCTGTCATGTCAACGATTCAGCTGTTTGTTGTATTTAGGAAGTTCCTGTTTAAGCTCCATTCCGAGAATAATTCTGTGCTACGGACGTTAGTTAACTGCAGCATTTTTTCATAGTACATTTAGTCCAGACGGGGGTTTATACTACTTATCATCGTGATTTTACAATCATACAATAATATATGATAAAATGTGATTCAGTAATATCATAATTATAATGACATCATTGTATAAGATGTATTGATGTCATTCATGTTAAGCATACCAGAGTAATCCCTGGCCTAATTTAATGTACTAGTTACCTCAGAGATTCCCAAACTATGCTTTTAGGTAAAAATGTTTGAATCTCATGTAGTTGACTGTAAAAGTACAGTAATGGTAGTAAAAAAAAAATTCTGAACTTTCTGCACCCTTGGAGATCATGGATGTTGCTGGCTAGTTACTAACAGCTGTCATAGCTAACTAAACTCAATGTGAGGACATGAGCACACTACACGACTTTAAGTGGTTGCTTAAGATCAAGTGTTTGGTGTTATAAGGATGGGCATACTACACGATCGCTTGCAGACACACTGACTGCACCATCTTTCATCTGGAAGTGCACCCTCATCCACAAATATATAATGTAACATTATAACTATCTTTGTTGAGAAACAAGAAGTAAGGGAAATGTTGATTGAGAGAACTGACTGTTCTGCAAAGAGAACTGGAGGTGTAATGAAAAGAAACGCAGCTATTTTTATACCGTCTGCCTCCAGGAATTTATTTTTATTTTTTTATTTTTCTGTGGTAAATAATTTCTAACACAAGCATTATTATTGCGCTTCCATTTTGTGCTTGCACTCCAACACTTAGAGACAAATGATAAACCGGATTCAGGGATCTGCTGCGCATTACATCAGATGAATTTGATTTCATCTCGTCAGCTGTTGTTCCTCAGCGCTGTTCTTGCAACTAGTCACGAAACAATTCACATGAACCAATCGAATATGATCAAAAGTAATGGTAACCTCAGTAAATGGGAGGACCGAAATTATTCAGCGACAGGGACATGTGAGGGAAAAACCTGTGTAAAGTCCACTAAGTCTCTTGAGGACATTGAAAAATTGCCGTTTTTCAACCTTGCGTTCTGTCTGGGTCAAAATGCCTATGTTTTAAATTTTTACTTTTGAAGCATTCTGAACATTAAAAAATAATAATAATAATTCAACATGAAGGATAAGGAATTTTTTCATTAAGAATAAAATGCTGAAAGTTGGTAGATGAAATGGGAAGTTACTGTACTGTAAATGTGGTGTGTGAGAGTGTGTTTTTAAGCATGTTAAGGGATTTATTTTTTTTATTTTGTGACAACCTGCTGAAACAAGTTCATTTTTACCAGTCATATAATGAGTTGTTCTGGCCAGGATGTGGCTCCTGACAAACCCAGTCATGCTGAATACTTCCCTACTGGATGGTGGTTTGGCAGATTACCCATAATCCTCCACCTTGCTGCTATTTCCACATTGAAGTATTGGTACACTCGATTGCGTCCAGAGAAACTTTTCCTACATTGACGGGAAGATTTACAATACAGGAAAGCAACAAAAACATACAGATACTCACAGGTTTGTATTTGTTGGTGGAGAAGAGCTATACGAAATCCACAAGCATCTCAAGTGACCAACCAGCGATTGGACTTGAGGTTGGACTTTGGTTCCTAGGTTTGGTGCAGTTTCTATTAGCATTAGTTTTTTCCTGCAGTGTGGGTGTATAGGCTTGACCACAGTGACTATTTACATGGCACATAACACTGGTTTATGTGGGCAAGCTCCCACAGTGACCCTTTAAAAACACACACCACGAAAATAAAGCGATAGTCACGAAAACTGGAGCTTGACACAGCTGATGTTCATCACAGCAACATGCTGTAGAAAAACACATAAAACTCTGGTCTATCCTTCTGTCCTCCAGTGTAGCACTAGATTTATTAGCTAACGCAGAAACCTCGTTTTAAACACGGTAGCTGTGTTAATGTGAGAACGAGATAACTAGTTAGTTAAGTGCATTAATACAGACTCAGTTACAAAAATCCAGGAGGTTGGTCAACATCTCAGATGTAGCGTTCTGTCCTCCCTTTGTAAAACATCGCGAAAGATACGATACAAATTCAGATAGCATCTTAGTTTTCTCTCTATATGTTCTGCAACGCTTTTTACACCGCATTTTTATTAAAATTTTTGTCAGTGTTTCACCCAAACCCACGTGTTCCTGGTTCTGGAAACATCCGGATGGATTTGGAACGAATACTGTGCGGTACAACGTGTGTGTCGAGTCGAAGTTTAAACATAGTGTAGACATCTTCGAAAGGAAAACTTTCATTTAGTGATGTAAATAAGTAGTAAGGCTTATTTCCTTTCCCTTGTCGTTTAACAACTGGCAACTAGGCATAAAAAAGACAACAAAAAAACGAATAGTCTGGACACAAAACCCGTTCAGTGTGTTTCCAGCCTCAGCCATAAACACGACTTTTCCCCCAGACATCAAGGTCTTTTAAACAGAACTGGTGCTGTTTCTAACCGCTGTTGTGTCTTCTGTGCTGAAACAAAGGCCAGACGGACGGCTGTTAAGCATACAGCTGTAACCTTCACGAATCGCTTTCCTCTAAACACTCCATTTTAGACATGTTTACTGCAGTAAAACTGACAGCGCACTGAAAACCAAGGTGAACGTTAAAGCCTCTTGGAGACAAGAACGTAAATCAGAAAAATGGCTTAAAGACAGTCCAAAAGTATCAGAGTTGCATAAAGCTGAAGAATTCTTAGAAATGAAACGTTTTTCAAAATGCTTACAAAAGCATCCGGTAGGTATTTAGTTAATTTTTTCTCCCCCAAAGTAACTTCAGTTATAATTAAATTTCACTTTGAATTATAGTTAAACTAGAAACAGCACCAGTGCGATACCCAAGATGGATATCGTGCCAGTTAGGGCTGGGTAATAAGACATCAATATCATGATCAATTTTGTCACAATAACTCTTTTCTAAGATATCATCTACACTTCATGTTTAAAAAAAAATAATTCCAAACTAAATTAATTTGAACAAACGCAACCGACGTTATAAAATAAAGAGATATGGCTGTATGTTTTTGTTATTATTAATTTTTACTATACTTCTACTTTATACTGTATGTTTTTGTTTGTTTGGGGGTTTTTGCAAGATTTTAACTGAATAACAAAAACAATCTGTGGTTTTGTATAAGCTATGTTTTTATACATGCTTTCCCTGTTTGTTTGTTTTTAAAGTGCTTAAGTTGAATAGTCTGATAGTCAAGGATTCGGTATCGGTCATCTCTAAATAAAACGAATAAAAGATATCTGAATGACCTGTAATAACTTGTTATAGTAAGGTAATAAAAATAATGAATAAAAAAAATTAAAAACGGAATAAAGAATGAATGTTAGTCTGGAAAAGTACAACACAAGAGAGTTCAGAATTATAAATAAATAAAAGAATAAATACATTTATATATGTATATGATCTTTCATACATAAAATGCAGCTTGGGATATAATAATACTGATACTGCTACTAATAATAATATAAATCGTTAAGAAGAAGCAGGAGAAAAAGCAAATGTGAATTAAATAAAGACTGAATAAATCACAGTGGTGTAAAAGAAAAACAAGAACCAGAACCCCCTCTTTTATGTTTTTTACATGTAGTTGTAATGTTGATGCTGGGGTCCTGCCAACGCCTCTTTCTGACAACATTTCCTTCATTCCTTTTTTTCCCGTTTTTGTTCCAGACATAGAGAACATTGTTTTGTTGCCAGCTTGTGCTCTTGAAAATGTTTCCTTGCGTATATCACCGAGCATCAGCGTGCCCTTCTCCTCACACTGGCTGTTCTCTGTGTGCAGGCCAACAGCAAACATGAAATGATGGTGAGGAGGAACAGCTTCACTCCCATGTCCAGTCAGGACCAGGTGAAGCGGCCACGGGTCTTCAGCGTCGGAAACCCACCCTGCACCCCTCTGCCTCCATCGCTGAGCTC
Organism: Prietella phreatophila; assembly: GCA_025728095.1. Lineage (NCBI taxonomy): Eukaryota > Metazoa > Chordata > Actinopteri > Siluriformes > Ictaluridae > Prietella > Prietella phreatophila. The sequence continues at coordinate 19,347,389 of JAOUWY010000032.1, forward strand.
CACAGATGTCTTTGAGGCGCAGGAGACCGACGAAGTTGTCTAGAAACAAGTTCGATTTCTTACTCTGTATGCCTACACCTATACGTGTATACACGAGAGCATGATAAGCACACACACGCACACACAACTGTGCGCAAAGATGCAGATTACATTGTTACATTTGTGTTTTTGCTCCATTTTCTCCCAGCATTTTGTTGCTATTTATTTTTAATTACTCGCCTTCGAACGTCCAGTTGTTAAATCTATAAGCAACTTGGAAAAAGACCTGGTGCTGTTTTTACAATCGTCATGCATGCAGTTTGGGCGAGCCCGTGCCCAATGTATCCTCAGAATCCTGTTCTTGGCTGATAGGAGATGCTTTTCTGCTCACCACGGTCACAAAGACTGGATATTCAAGTCACCATACCCTTCCACAGAGCTCTTGTACCCGCAATGTAAAGCTACGTACACTTGTCAGCTTCAAAACATTTGCATCTGATACTTTCATCCGAACAGAACGCAATTTTTCCACTCTTTATCCCAAATGTAATCAGTCTTGAGTTAGTCCATTAGTTTTGCATATAAACAGCACAGTTTGGTGAGGATCCAAAGCAGAACCAGACTCGGACAGGAGAGGAGGTGGAATGCATTTCCTGTCTTTCAGCATGGCTGTATAGAGATATTGACTGACACTACTTATGTTTTGATAGTGCTTGTTGAGCCAGATGTGTTCTTTGAAGGTGAGTGAACATTCTGTTGTGGTTCACAGGAAACGCTGAATTGCTTGAGTCATGGAGATTGAGACGATGGACAGAAGTGAACGCATGCAAGAGCATCAGTCTCCACCTGGATGAGTCAGACACGCACCTTAACCGATCTTGCGTCCATAGCCAAGCCCAGAAACTCTGTGCGTGCATGCATGTGTGTGTGTGTGTGTGTGTGTTTGTGTGTGTATGTATGTGTGTCTGTCTGTTCATCTTTATGATTGCCTCAATTAAAGAAATAACTTTAATTTAAATTTCTCAATTAAAGAAATTCAATCAACACGTGTTTGGTGTCTGAGGTTTGCTACAAGGATAACATCGCTTTTAACAATACATGGAGATAAATACATCCACAAATCTTCATATTCTTGCTTCAGCCACATAATCGTGTTGCAATAGCAGAGGAAGTCTGTATTTACGAATTTTTGTTTGTATTATCTCAAAGTGCTCTTGAAGTATCACTTTTGATTGGCCATTATTGAACATTTACGGAAGGAGTCTCCAGTGTCAGCACTTTGCAAACAGTCAAGAGGTAAAGCCATAAATTTTACGTTGAGCTTTAACCACTTCAAGCGAGCGAACTTGTTTCGTGGATGTTCCACAATGTTATAAACGGATACAACATGCTGTCTTTGATTATAAACAAACCATTTTGAATTGTTGAGAATTTGCTGTGATACTACCCCAGTGTTGCTGATTATTTTCCTATAACAGCAGGCTCTAGAAAGTGCTTTAGTCTTTACTTTGGCTCCACCCCTATAGTGGAAACAGGAAGTGATGAGGATGATAATATTTAAAATTTCATTCTGTTTCTATGCACTTATTAATGACCGAAGAAAGAATATGAGCATTTTAGCTTGTATTCAGCTCCTGTGCACATCTGAAGACGTAATCAGACACCAAACATGCCTTGGATAGGAAATTAGACATATATGTAGCTGTACCTTTGTACCCAGTGGTGAGTGGTTTATGTGGCCTTTCCTTGTTTTATAAGGTTATTCATTCCCAAATTGAATGATTTATGTGTCATGCAGTCAGTGTAAGAGATACTCCAACCCACTACTGAATCCTTAGTCTGTAATCATGTTTATGTGCCGTGTTCACATGACGGTGTAGCGGGATAATGAATCAATCAGGACACGTGAGCTGCATTACCAGTCTTGCTAATCCTTTTGGGCACTAATCCCAGAAACTCAGACGAGATTGTGTCTTACACAATCAGAATGACACAACAGATGTACCGTCCTTCCATTTCCTTTAAAAAAAGAAAGAAAACGCCCAATTTTCCTTCAGAACTGAATCCGTGTCTTGCATGGATGCTGATGAACTCCGTCGTGCTTTGTACCACTGATATTATTTTCTGTGCCTTTTATCATCAGTAAAAAGGGGCATGGCCTCTGTGCCTGTCAGTCCACTGTCTCCATGCCTGTAGTGCTGCAATTTAACCACATCGTTTTTTGACTTCAAAGCGTTCGAGCTGCAAAGTGGGGGAAAAAGAAATTCACAAATGTTTGTCTTTTGTTAGCAACAAACTAGCTATCTAACAGTGATGAGTGATCAGTGTGAAAAGAAATCTAAAAAGGGAATGGACTTGCATGGAAATGTGATTGCAATTACCAACTCTTGGGGAACAATGAAAATAATTAAGACCCTTAGTTTTTTCCCCATCCATCAAGCTCTTGTTCAGCAGTTTCTCCATTCTGTTCTTCATCGTCTGTTAGGCTTGTGCGATACTGATGTAAAAATTGGCATCTGGTAACATAATATAATATAATCAGCGATAAACGTCACTGGATATCATGGCAATCTAATGTCGTGTAGGGACAGTCTGTACAGGATCTCGCTGAGGGTTTTTGTGATTGTTGCAGCCAAAAATGCTCGATTGTGCTACAGCTTTTTTTCTCAAGATTTGCGATGCATCTTCTGGAGTTTTTTGGTGGAAAACTACTCGAATCGGCAAAATCGCACAGAATTTTTTCGCACAAGTCTTCCGCTGTGATGTTTGTTGCTAAATGAGACCTTTTATCTGTACTCACGTTCGACGCGCGTGAATCGAAGAATGTGTGTCTTGGCCCAAATCTGTGGTACATTAGAAAACTTTAGATACTTTAGTATTGCAGAGTTTGCTTGATTTTGCGTTAATTCCCACGATGGTGAAATCCTTGAGGACCTTGTAGGGATGATAATACTGTTGTATTGCACAAACCTTTTGTCTGTCTGATGATGGAACATCGAGGTAATTTTACGTTGTATTACATGTTATATTGTACTTTCCCAGCTCAGTTCTGATCCTGTAAACACTGGATTTTGTGTCTTAGTCATATACAACCACCAGTACCACCGTCCTCACTCACAGGAGGTGTAGAAATGTAGACAGTGTCATCAAAATATCAGTGAATATAAACTTTTACATTCTTGCAAATTAATTTAAATGCCTTACTGGAATACCAGCCTCAAACCATCATTTTATTGAATGTTTTATTAGGAGCCAAAAATTGCAGGTGTTTTTATTTTACAAGCTGACTATAATTTCTTTCTCAGTTGTTTTTCTCAGATATATTTATTGCACATTTTGTGGTTTTCTCATTGTATTACTTTTTTGAGGATTAAAGTGCCGTGGCTTTTCATGTATGGTTTTTCAAAATGTGTATTTTTCTCCTTGATCTTTCCATTCAGTGAATTCTGTGATTAAATTCTTATGATATAAAATCGGTTATCAGTGTGCTTTTTATACACAGTTTACATTTAATGCTTATTTGAAGACGTAGTATAACTTTTGATGTTAAATTCATCCCGTATAAGAGGTTCTATTTTGTGCACGGACAAATATTGTAAAGTTTAGTGCTTTGCATTGCATTTAAATTTAACATAGCTTATGTAAGGAATACAACATAACAAGGTGTGTTGATATAGGAACTTGATCTGTGACATGAAGTGGAGTTACTGTTA
>JAOUWY010000032.1:19390669-19412128 GCA_025728095.1 Prietella phreatophila
ACACCTTAATCACATTATTACCTTACTTGGATTAAGGTCAATAATTAGATTATTGCTGTCCATGTAAACGTAGTCACTGTGATATAGTGAATATTTATTCATGCTCTTTGCAATGTTGCCAATGATTTGGGAAGTTCCATATTGTAAAGCTGTGGAGCTCTGCAACATTCTCAAAAAGAGGAGAGAACATGGGCAATAAATGAAAGTTTTTTGGAGCTAACAAATCAGAAAAGCTCATCGGAAAAAAATAACTTTTTTTTTGGTTGAACTTTTCCTTTTGTGCTTTGATTTGTGCCCTCAAGAAGGTTTACAGTTGCAGGGGTTAAAGTTCCAGTGGTGTCGAACAGGCTGACCCCTGCTTACTTCCACATGTGAGAAGGGCAGTAATTGCATACAAAAAAACAACAAAACAAAACAAAATCCCTCTGTACCAATAAAATGCCAAATATATTTCAGAATTTTCCTAAACACACACAGCATGTAAGCGAACACTTCAACATTTTCCCATCAAGACTCGCGCTCCTTGTAAACATGTGTTTGATCTGAAACACATTTTAGAGCAGGAACAATGCTAAACCATGTAGCATCAACCAGACCGACCTTGTCGAAGTCCACAACTGTCAGGAGGCAAAAACTATTGTCTATTTTTGCTCCTTAGCAGTCTAAGAAAGTTCTGAGCTGCTACACTGAAGCTGTTTTCCAAATCCTCCGTTTCTAAATCCAGCTCTGAACTTTCATTCAACATTAATCATAATTTCAAAGTCCAAATTCACATTTTATTACACAGAATCAGAGACGGTATATGAGCAATAGGAAATTTAAAAAGATATGCAAACGCTCTGTTTTCCAAGCATTAATGGAACACTTACTGGATCTTCTCAGAACATAAATAAGATGTACAAACCTAATCACGACCACAAAATTCCAGATCATGACAGACCAGGAATACTTTAAATGGACCAATAAGAACATCATCTCGTGGGCCAATTTATGTCAGGTCATGCTGGCACAATTATGGACATCCTTAGACATCTACGTCATTCATGGACAACTCTGTCCAGTACCCCATTGCTGTCCATAGGCATCTCTGTTGTTCATGGAACTTTCTGTCAGCCTGTAGTACAATCACAATCTTAGCTTAAACATTATTTTTCTCATGACACATATAAGACACCGGTCATTGGATACTTAAGGGTTCTTTCCTAAAAAGGTTCTAAGTGGACCACTTTCTGATAAGGATAATTGCAGCAACTGAAGAACCCTTCAGATTTCTAAGAGTGTAGGCTGTTTCAGGTAAATTAATCAAACAAACTTCTGAGAAAGAGATACGATGTGGGGGTTGGCAGCATCTTGTCCAGCATAATTTGAAAGCGTCAGTAATTCTTTTTCCACCTTGACTTGATTGGACTTTTGAAGAACCCAGGCCAAAGGTTTGTGTGCTTTCACTGGCTTCCATTTGCTCATCTGTGCCTCTAAGCACGTTTTTTCCCCCCAAAAAGGGAAAAAGTAAAACCACAATCACTCTCTAAAACACAGCAAACCAGATGGGAGCTGAATAAAAAACAAAGAGCGAAAGAGACAGAGAGAGCTGAGTTTGACTAAGTGGTTTTGAAGTAGAGGCAGACCGAGAAGAAGACATAAAGAGTCTTTAGGCATATCAAAGGCTTTGCTCTTAGTTAAAGCCAGAGACGAACAGAATGGCAATGAATCTGCATTTCGTTAATGAATAAAGCTCTCGTTTGCTAGGCTGGTCTGGTTTCCCTTTTCTTTGGGCCATTTTCCCCGCCTCTCTCTCTCACCCCAGATTCAAGCCATCTCCAGACTAGAACCTTTGACTTTGCATTTCCTCTTTTGGCCTTCTGCATTAAAGGCGCTCATTAATCTCAGAGAACAGAGGACCAGAAAGGAGGGAAGAAGGAGAGAAAGAAAAAAAAAACGCTTATTTGATGGACACCTTCATTGACCTTTTGTGTCAACAATTGTTCATGCCCCTGAGACCCCCAGAACATGCCTCTTAGGTTGAACCGATTCATGTAAACAGGGAACGGGGTGTTTGTGGGGATCGTTTATTCTTTTCCTTTACTTAGCATTAATTACCTTGCAGAGACACTGAGCCAGACAAAGATTGAGTGGCTAAGTGATATAATATCGTGACAGTGTATTGCAATGTTACAGATTCACTGTGTCTGGGTTATCTAAATGAAACTCACTCATTTTTGACTGATGTGTTACTTGCTGTGATTTTTCAATCTAATCCAATCCTATCCTAATCTACATTTCCTATCTTATGCCATACATACCACACATTCCAAGCTAATCCAATCCTAATCCCTTAAATCCGTCCAATTCCAACCCGATCTAAGCAAAGAGCTGAGCTGTTGTGGGTTAACGGCTTGGCGTTCTGACGGTCTCAGAAGTCGGTAATTATCACAGTTGGGCAGTGGTGGATCAGTGGTTTGTGCAATATTGAATCAGTGGTTATGTTTTGGGCTACTGATCATAAGGTTATGATCTCAAACCCCAGCACTGCCAAGCTGCCACTCTTTGGCCCTTGAGAAATACTCTCTTCTCCAGGTTCTCCATTTCATGGCAGACCCTGAACCCTGAGCGCAGCTTGCTACAAAGCTATGCAATAAATAAATAAATAAATAAATAAATAAATAAATACAGACACTGTACTGTACTTGTATGTAACAATAAATGTTGTCAATAGTACAGAACCTTAACAACCCCATGTAGGTGAGGCTTTCAGACCTTTGACAGCAGAACACAATCAGCTGATCAGCTGCAAACTCCTGAGCACTAGCACTTACTTCAACCATTGTGGTAAGTTGCAGCTCTCTCTGATCTTTCTACAAGCATCCAGAACTTGCTTCTGGTCAGTTGGTGCAAACCTGCAAAAGCCTGAAATGTGAATTTTGCATGCCAGATATTTGCTACATCTGCATCCCTTTCTCAACTGAACAGATTCCTATAGGAAAGCAGAACCCATTCCTCTAGCGTTCCATAATGCTTATTTAAAGGCTTGTCGAGTGTGGACAGAAAAGCAGAAAGCCTCATTCATCACGTCAGGATCTCTTAACATCTTAACAATGCCTGGGCAGCCCTGCCTCCATGCCAGGCCACCTCCCTGCCTTCCTGTACCCGCTCTGTAACTGATTCACATGCGATTAGAGACAGTCACCATTCGAAATACTCTTAATCCACCCATAAACATGTGTTTCTATCGTGAAGCCTTCAACAGCACCTCGCCTCCCTTCCTCTGAACCGCAGGAACGCATTCCTCCTCTCCAGAGTTACATCACCCAGTAAGACTGTGGTTAGGTGGTTACTTCTGAATGGCACGAACAGGGTGATTTCAGAATTTCTATGTTAATATACATACAGTCCACTCCGAAAATAGTGGATTCACAAGGCCAGATTGGAATTCAAAAGAAATACAGAGATGAGACAGAAATGTTCTACCTTCTACCAAAGTGATGGCCAATGTTCGAATCAACATCATGGCTTGGGTTTCTGTGTTCTGCCAACACAACAAATGACTTCATCAGGGGAGAAAGTGAAGGATTTTAAACTGGCCAAGTCAATCCCCAGACCTTAATCCAACTGAAGAGGTGAATTTATTTGGATCACCCTTAAACACTTTCCCTGATATCACATCCTAGGTGTCGGATCAGCACGGTTTGCATTGCAGGAATGTCTCTGCAACACGTCTTTCTGTTGAAATGGCAAAACACTCACGCAAACAGCTCTTTAACACGCCAATATATTAATACTGCTACTATAAATACTGCGTGTACTTCCATTTCCATACTCAGATCAGATTCAGACTAGCCCTAAAGGTTGAAATCAATTCATCATCATAGCAAGACCAAATCTCAAGCCACATCTACACTACTCTAAATTAAGGACTGTTAGGTCATGTGTGTTAGAGTAGAAAAAACAGTACTTTACATTTCCAGGCATTTGCTATACACCCTTATCCAGAGCAACTTACATTTATCTAATTTATATAGCTGATGGTTAAGTGCCTTGCTCAAGGGCCCAGCAGTGGCACCTAGTGGTGCTAGGAGTTGAACTCATGACCTTCGGATCTGGTCCAACACCTTCACCACTGAGCTACCACTTCCCACTTAGGATGATAGGACAGGATAAGACTGGGTGGGATGGGATGGTGTGGGATGGGATAGGACAAGATGAGACAGGATAGAATTGGATGGGATTGGATTGATATAACAGCCTCATGAAAAAAATGTAATGTAATGAGTTACCTCCACAGTGAGCGACTCCATACAGGACATAGCCTTTGTGACATTGACACTCGAAACTGCCTGGAGAGTTCACACAGGTGTGGTCACATGCACGGTCAAATGAGCACTCATCTATGTCTGTTGAGAGAGAGATAGAATTGGTGTTATCTTCAAATCATCAGTAAATATTTTCTATGATTTCCAAATTCATCATCTACAATAATCCACCACCCTGACCGCTAATTTTTTTTGCCAAACCATTCATTATACTAATTTTATGCTAATTACTGTATAATAATTTTTAATGAAACATCTCAATGTGTCTTTACACTACAGGCACTTACTCATCTAAGCCAAATAAGTGACATCTTGTTGGAAAATGAATGTACAGTAAAACTGTCTAGATGTCAGTGATCAGTGTGCCAGACTATGTACTCTTCATATGTCTTTAAATAGTAAGAAATCCATCCATCTGTTTTCTTAAAGCAAAGCCAATTTTAATAAATAATGGTAATTTAGAGGCTAAGATTTAGCCCCAGTGACTGGAAGATTGGACTGCCAGGGAATAGTCTGGGCCACTGGACAAGATCAGCTCTTAACCATCGTGGGCATTATTGTTACAATCACCATATTTGAGAGGATCTTGCTTAGATAGACAGCATTTATGGGCAGAATTTATATTCTCTAATACAATAAATAACCCTATTTGTGGGTCAGCTACTAGTCTACTTGTGTTCTCATCATGCTAGACATGATGTTGTCTGGTTGAAACTGATTGTAGATTGAAATCTGATTTGGAAGACCCAGGTAAAAAACATTGTACCCTGGGGCAGTGGCTTGGGGCAGGCTAATTAAACAATACTTGAAGATGGAATTGGTTATACAAGCCACAGGCCATCAGAATTTGGGAAAGAACAGCTATTGCCCTCAAACATTTTGTGTATACAAGCATTGTATATAATGTCTCTAATATCTCTAAAAAAAGGTCTGGCCCTTGCTGAATTTTACAAATAAGTATAAAATACATTTTACAAATGGTTTCTGATTTATTGAAAGCTCAAATATGCATACTACTGGGTAGCGTAACACAACAAACCAGACCTGTAACATTAGCAAGCAGTTAGCTTAAGACAACCAATACCATAACATTCAGGTATTGGTGCTTAAAAAAGTTGAGTTGATTTTGGACAGTTATACAACATTATACAGTTCATTCTTACTCTTATTCAGCGTTGTGCTGTCTAGACCAAACCGCCTGTGATATATTACACCCTTTCTTCATTTTCCCAGCCCCGATCTCTCAAGCTTCATCAGAAACATTTTATGAGCTGTTGGCAGATTCATTAAGTGAGCCTGGTCTTTGTTTCCCCTCACAGAGACCAGCACAGGTTCAGAAGGACAGCAGGGTACCACTGACAGGTTTCCACACCCAGAGGACCCAGCTGCTTGCTTTCTGATCATCAAGATACATCAATCATCCTCAAATACCCCTCCGAAATCCTGTAACCCAGCAGGCCAAATGTTCACTTGATTGAGATATGCTTCCAAACCACTTTCCATTCCTTTCCAGTGATGTTAATTGTGTGGGTCATGTCTATGCAGCGCAGCAATCTGCATAACCCAGAAAAAGTAAAAAAGAATTTTTTTTGCATAGATCTTGCATCGTTATGAAGAGTGTCTTGTTTTGGAAAAAGCAGAGTGGAAAAATGTGGGTGTATGCATGGTAGGTGGCAGTAGGCCTGTGTACGTGCTAGCTAGCACAAGGACGTTTGTGAAGATAGATACGAGATTTGGCACCAAACTGAGTGGGTCCTAGGAATCTATCATCAACAAGGGTAAAAGAACCAAGGTGAGAAATAAAGATTCCAAAGAAAAAGAATTTTAGCACCCATGATGCTAACTCTGTTAGCTGTTCATCTTTGCCACTGCCAATTTGAAACAATCGCCATGTGAGAAAAATGCTAACAACTAGTCTGTTTACAGAGCAGAGATATGGGCTCTATCAGCCTCTCTTAAAGGATACGACAGCATGATTAGATAAGGGGTAAGAGTCTGAATGGCCTGCTAAGAACAATGTGGGAGAGGTTTATCAATGACTAAAGGAATGTGTCCAGATCCTCAGTAAGGTGGCGAAGGACAAGCCCCATCCTGATTGATTAAAGCTGAGGGTTGATGATGGCCAGGAAACCTATGGGATGGGCCACACCAGATAAAGCAAAAATTCTGTTTACACGTTCTACCCGGAGCATTTAGAGAGCATCCAGAGCTCAAAAGCCATCTCTGTTTTGGCTGAGGCATTCACCTTGCTCTCAGAGGATTAGCAAAGGGTCAAGTGTGAGACACAGAGTTCAGGTAGCTCTTCTAAATTAAAGAACGACCTTTCTACAAGTACTTGACTGGAACACCTTTCTCCTCTTCCTCCGATATAAATCTTGGTTTATAGCAGTGTTAATCCAAGCAAGAAAGTTAGCCTTATTAGCAAAACTATTATTCTATGAGTACGTTGCTAATTATGAGGATACTTATATAGAATGCACTCAAGGGATCTTAGCCTCAAGGGATCTTAGCATCCTGAATGAGTTGTACTTGGAACCCTCTCTAATAGATTTCCCCCACAGGTCAAACCAAATCTATGCTAAGATTGATCATTTTCTATGCATAATCTGAGCCTTTACACATGGTTACTAACAAATACCACTAATCATTTATGACAACAACAGACCCTGATCAGTAAAGCAGTGGCCATCCATTCTTGCAATGGAACTTAATTTATTTTAGTGGTAAATGGTTCAAATTTTCTAAAGGATCTCTGATTGGAAGCTTTAGAAAAGAACAAATGATAAATGAAAGCAAATCTAACATAAAGTGTCTTCATAAGGTGTCAGGCCATGACGAGGCACCAGATAAATTTTACTGTGCCTTGATTCTCAGTGAATGTACTGGAAGAGATGAGCACCATTCTTCCAAAACATATTCCCTCAGTTGGTGTTTTGAAGGTGGTGGTGAGCACTGTCAAACACCTATTGGAGATTTCTGAACAGTGGTAATTAGGTAGATCTGTTGACTGTGAAGGCTGAAGCATCACTGATCACAATTTACAACATTTTTATGCAGTTAGTTAGTTAGTTTCAGAGATGGGGATAATTAGGGGGCCATGATAAAGAAGGACCAATGGTAGAATATCGCCAGGATATAACCCTACTCTTTTACAATAATTGACCACAGAGAGTCAGGACCTTGGTTTAACATCTTATCCAAAAGCAGCCCCGTCACTATCCTGGGGCATTAGGCCCCACACAGACCACAGGGTGAGCACCCCCTGCTGGTCTCACTAATACCACCTCCAGCAGCAACCTTAGTTTTCCTCAGTAGATCTCCAATCCAGGTACTGGCCAGGCTTAACTTTGCTTCGCTTCAGTGGGAAACCAAACAAGAACTGCAGGGTGATTTTGCTCTGGCAATCTATTTTGTGAGGTGTAGTGCCTTGTAGATGGGGACAAGGGCCGTCCTGGAAGAGACCAAGACTGTCTGTATAGAATTGCTCGATCACCAGAAGACCATTGTATTGGTTTGCAGTGATGTTTCCCTACAAGGAGACAAGAGCAGTGGACCCAAACCAGCAAAATAAATGCTGCCCACAGCAGAACCACGAGGTTTTCCTTTCATTTATCAGCTTCTGTAGTTTTTATGGGTTCCCCCAAAGAGAAAACCTACAAGTCTTTCCGGGAGCTTTTCTTAAGGCCTTTGATACAAATATAGGCCTAACAGAATCAGGGCCAGATGACTTGAACCCAGTGTGTGATAGCAGGGAATTCACAAACAGTGCAGCAGTATAGATGAAAAGCACTGAACTAAGCAATTTGTTTGACCTCTCACATTAGGGTGTGCTTAAGAAGCATTGTCTGGCGAGCAGGATGAAGATAAGAGTTTTCTTCTGACAGCCCACACCTACCGCTTCCCTATGATAACAACAGCATACAAACATTGCACACCCCCAATCGTAAGACCCCTTGCCAAAAACTTACATGCTGCCATGCCGTGCCACCTATCCATCCTGCTTAGGTGATGCTTTCCATAGCAATCATAGAAAAAGGCTCCCATCTACCACTGTAAAGGGTTCTTTGGTTTGTCCCTTAATCATTATATTTATCTTAAAATGGATCAGGGTATGGTTTAGGTATGCTCCTGGAGGGTTCTTTGTATGCATAATGGTTTTAGCATCCCAAAAAAGGTTCTACTTAAATCCTTTTCATAAAGGCCTCCACATGACCTAGAAAGGGTTCTTTTAGGGTTCTCTGAAAGCCCACTCAAAGAAGGCACTAAACTGTACCTTTCCTAGTTGTTCGGGTAGTACACTTATGTTTTGAACCTTTAATATGCATCTTTCACCTATATGTATCTTTCTGGGTGAAAGACACATACTAAAGGTACAAAAGGTGTATATGCTGGAGTGTACCAACGGTACATGTCCTTGTCATTGGTTTAGTGCCCGTATTTTTCAGAGATAGCTTTCTGGGATGGCAAAAATCCATTATGAATCCAAAGACCCTACATATACTGTTCCATATGAAGAAAAATCTCAGCATAAAATAGGTGTAATAAGGTAATATTCAGCAGCTTGGTTAAAATACTGACAACGTTCCCACAATCTCACCAGTGGCCTGATGGGAGTGGGGAAAGAAAACAACCACAGGTCATGGAGCAAATTCTGGGTGGAGCACAGATGCTGGGTCTAAATGATAGGTCTGATATGGGGAAAAGAATGTCAGGGTTTTGCAGTCACTACTTCTGGAGATCATAAATGCATAGTCACAAATGACTGTAAATAAAGGAAGCCAGCATTCAACCTGAGATTGCAACTTCTGGTGAAATTAATTATTTTAAATCTTCCACAATGTCACCAAATTCTGTCCAAAAGTATATACAAGAAGACAGGGAGGGAAAACAGGAAGGGTTTGTGGCTACTTTTCTCTATAGTTTGACAGGAATATTCCACACAGTAGTTAGATGGCTTGGTTTTAAAGAACTGTGGTTGGTGTGATTGGCAGCTTGGGTTTAGCTGAGCTACACTCTGTAGGAAGGCGTCAACTCTAACACACCATGCTAACTCCTAATCTGATGTCTGAAAATGAATCAAACCCAACACAAAATCCATGCCATGATATATAGGTAGTATTCAAGCTAAGGCAAATCAGGAAATCGAACAAAAAGGAAAGAATGAAAGACAGGGTGAAAGGAAACAGAAACAACATGGCATGGAAAATACAAAAGTTCTTGATTATCTCAATATGCTTACTGACGACCACACAAAAGGACAAAATGAAAGGCAAGACATGTCCTCTGTTTTGTTCTTCTCTTTTGCTCTTCCTTCTTGCTCCTCCTTTTATTTCCATTTGCTCTTCTCACTCTGAAGACTTTCTATTTGCTTTTTGCTCTCCTGAGTCCTCCAGATGTGTGTGCTGGGGGAGGTGGAGAAGATTGCTTGCTCTTTTCCAACACCTGCAGCTCAGCTAGGCTCAGCATGGCCCAGCGTGATCCTCTGTTTGCTCAGTGGCCGAGTTCCTCCTCTCCTATTCCATCACTCTCATGGCATCGAGCCAGGGAAAGATTCTCAATTCTGAAGTACCTCAATTATGTATGTACGGCCGGAGGAATGGGGTAATGGAGTGTGCTGACTACGCCATGAACTCTGGTTTAATTTTCTGAGGTGTGAGGTGAACTGGGTCTCAAGATGTTTGTATAGCCACACCTAGGCTTAACAAATAATGATGATAACTCAGTAAGGTGACAGAAATATTGGAGACCCTACATTCACACTAGTTGTTGTAGTTTGTCATTTGTTGCTGTGTAGCAACTGGTACTATAGTAGCTATATATCTTCTAAAGCTAACTATTTAAAGACAAATTAAATAGCAAAATACTCAGTGTGAAAATTAGTTGTTCGATTTATATGTGACTTTGCTTGGTTTCATACTAGCTTTGTTGGCAGTTTAGCAAAGCATGCTAAATGTATTATCTACATCATTGTCTACAATCTCTGGTACTTCTGTCCAAGCTTCTATAAATGCTATATGCATTTAATAAGAGGTCTTCACAGGATAAAATGAAAGCATGATTAGAAGATTTTCTTCCATTTTTAGCATCACACAGTAAATCGGGATAGGAACTAAAGTTGGGAGTGGGGAAATGAAGAACCTTTGGACCCTATGTCCCATAGGATTGGGGCGAAGTATCATCCAAACCAACCATTTTGGATTTGTCACCTTACTGCTTCATGCCTTTGAGAAAAGTCACTGAAATTGCAGCTCCTTTTTGTGCACGTACATATAAAATGAACGGTCACATGTTGCTTTGTTGCTTGCTAATGTAAACATATGGAGAGGACTACAAGCAAAACTACCAGAATCCCATAGCAAAGCATGTTCCTACCTTGGCAGGTCCTCTCATTGGTGAGCAGCTTGTAGCCCTTTCTGCAGCTACACTCAAAGCTTCCTACTGTGTTCCGGCAAATCTGATCACAATTGCCATTACTCATGCGGCACTCGTCAATATCTGGAATGGAAAAGATCCAAGAACATTGGATAAAATAGGACAATAGGGAAAAAAGTTATCAATTTTCTACAAAGAAATGGCGATGCATATTAATATTCCAGTGAAACTTGAAAGGGACTTATTTATTTTGTATATTCTTCTCACACACTGAAAAACTGGTTAAAAAGAAGTGTTGGGAAGGTAACTGCATACAGTAGCTAGCTGCAGATGTTCTTGAGTTGAGACGCTACTGACCTTTCGCAAAACGGTGGAATACATGACGTGACGTGTATTTACAGTGTAATTCTAGTCATAAGGAATTGTTTCTTGGTATATCACCAACACATCAAATGAAAATGTTCATATATTCTGGAAGTTTCTTTGTGGAAGTCTTGTTTCTCCTGTCACCAAGCCTTTACATTATCTGTATACTAGACAAAACGGCTATATGCTACCTGAACTAAATTCCTATTCAAATGAAACAAATCTTTCAGTGTTCTTGTTTCCCAGTTGCTTAGCAACACTGAGATCACAAATTTTAATCACTTGAATGGCAATCATTTAGTCAATGTATACGAAAAAGTTATGACGTCATGTTGAGATACCAATCCCACGATCTTGCCTTTAAAAACCAAAAAAAAACAAAAACAACAACAACAACAACACCACAGTATATGAATTCTTTATTTGAATCTGAAACATGACCACCAGTGCCAAGGTTCTGGAACAATTCGGAACAGGACAGACATTTTAATACCAACAGGCGCCTGAAAGTTTGTGGTTCATCTGGAATAAGCCTTCTCGCAAGAAGATAATCGATGTATCTTCCTCCTCTTCTGATTGCTTTCGAATCCGCAAAGATGGCTCTGATTAAAAGTGAATCATCTCTCTAAACGAGGCGTCGAACTCCAAAAGGGATTGTCATCATCTGGACAAAATAAGTCCCTTTCTCTCCTTCAGACATGAAGCGGAGCTCCTGTCTTGTTCTGCCAGGGCTGCAAGCGATTTTTTTCCTTTCGTTCCTTCTTAAAACAGATTAAAAGCGACATGTCGCGTGCGTGACTGTGTTTATGTGAGTGTGTCTGTGTATTACCTTTGCAGGTCTTGCGGTCAGGCTGGAGAGTGAATCCGACTGGACAGCTGCAGCGGACCCCTGTTAGAGCATCGTGACACGTGCTGTCACATCCTCCATTATTCACAGCACACGTCTCTAAAGACACAAATGCATATCAGAATTAGATTTGTCAATAAAAAAAGATTCGTACATCCTGGTAATGACATTACAACATTACGTTCTGCAATGAAAAATCAGATTTAAATGCAGTCAAATGTATAAAGTATTTATACTGACATATTTGTGACATATTGAGGGATTCTGTTTGTTGGTTGGTGGTGTATTTTCATTATTCCTTTGAGAGGATGTGTGTTGTGCTGATGTCACAGCGGAACACTAACTATTATTGCTAGCTACAGTTACAATGGCAATTTAATAAGAGGAAAAAGTCAAGTTTTTCTGTTAGCTCGGAAAAAACCAGCAGAGCGAAACGTCTGTTCTCACTTGCCATTTTCCAGCAGGTCATATTAATGAGAAATCCAGCATAAAAAAAGGAAGTGGTGGAGACTTTGGTGCAAAGGCTGGACTCAAAGTCCCAGAATGCAGTGCAGCTACAGAGACGGAGTTACGGCAGAGACTCGTCTAGTCTAGATGGTGTTGATGCTGGTATTAGCATATAAGCTGAAGTTTTGGAATTTGATTTGTTTGAGCAGAGTGTACTGATCAGGATGTGAGAGAGCTGGACAGACTAAAGGACTAAAGTGCCGCTGTATCGCTCTCTCTTTAGGTAGAGATGAATCCCATTGACACCACTAATCAGCAGGTAGGCAAATGGCACTTTGGGTAAAATATGAATCTAACAACCGAAGAGAAAATAAACCATGATGAAAGCTAAAGCCAAGTGAACATATTTTTCCATTCTAAAATAAATCCTGGAACGCAGTTGAAGATCACAATGAAGATTAATATGCAAGTTGTTCCGAGTGAATTTTTTTCTTAAAGGCTCAGGTTTAGCAACCAGAACGTCGTTAGATCAAATCCCAAAACGAACTGCTGTTCAGAACACGAGCAAGATTTGGCCTCAATTGTAAATCGCTTAGCTGAAAATTATTCCTAAATGTGACGTAATCTGATTAGAAATAAGCGAAAAACAACATGTGGATGGATCAGTTGGGATCTTTTTTTTTTTGTCCTCAAGGTGGATTTATTTCTGCAACAGTATCTATTTCAAACAACTCCTAATGTAGAGCCTTCAAGAAAATCCGAACCACTATCAAACTCTACAAGCAGCCTGTGTGGGTCGAAGACCTTTCGGCCTCAGAAGTCAAAATCATCCAGATGGAGAAAAAGCACACCTCCTGGGATCAGAGTACATTGCCCAGGGCATTACGTGTTTATGATTATTACATGATTGCATCCAAATGGATAAATATACGCTCTAAGCTTCATACTATTCAGCTCTCCTCTGGAAACTGAATCAGTCCAGAGAACTCCTTTTTCTGGTCTGAAAACATATCTGCAGTTAAAAATGTGGATTATAGCAAAAGCACATTGGCACTAATATTAACATGAATAAAGTGTACATTGCTTTTGAATCAGATTTTGGTCAGATGTATCAAACTATCCCGAATATAAGCCCTTCTTATCCTGGTCTTTCCATTATTTGGTACTCTGGCTGTTATATTGTGTATTAAACTAGACACCATACGACCGCAATGTGCCAAGCCAATCACAACGCAGATGAGAGAATACGAGAACGGACAAGATCTTTCCGCAAAATCAGTTCCTGAGGTAATGGCTCCTTAATAGTATCCTTTCTATACAATAATTTGTTTCTAGAAAATGATTGAAAGTGACATTTTAGCAGCACAGGAACAGGAACTGGAGTTAACAGAAGAACTAGATGAAGAAGTGCACATATGGGCTGCGCTAAAAGTACTGAAGGGCTTTTACATTTTATTCAGCAATAAAAAGATCATAAATTTGTCCTGAAATATTTTTTACGTCAACCGCTCGCGAAAAAAAACCTCAATAAGTTTCAGCCCATATGATATTTCTGTTCTTATAAGCTGTAGAAAGAATGTTTGTGCTGGTATGGTTTTTGAGAAATAAAACAGACGCAATATTGTGTTCGACAGCAATAACACAGCATCAATGACAAGAATAATCTGGAAACAAAACCTGAAAATGAACAGTATTTTGACAGGAGACAGCAGGAAAAAATGCAACCAAAATCATAATTTTTTTTTCTCTTCTGCTCACTTGGATATTATTTAACTCCCAAATGGTTGTGA
The DNA here is from genome assembly GCA_025728095.1 of Prietella phreatophila. Taxonomy (NCBI): domain Eukaryota; kingdom Metazoa; phylum Chordata; class Actinopteri; order Siluriformes; family Ictaluridae; genus Prietella; species Prietella phreatophila. The sequence continues at coordinate 19,404,799 of JAOUWY010000032.1, forward strand.
ATCAACTTCACATCTCAATTTATATACACTGGGCCTTATTTATTCTTCTTTTGTTAGTAAAGTTTTAAACAAGAATTTACAAAAGCTTTGGAACATTTTGTCTCTATACTGTCGTTTGTAAGTAGGTGGAAATGTTGGAATTTTATCCTTCAAGTCATAAAGCTGTTGATTTAGCAACCCTCTAAGGACACGAGACAGCAAATGTTTCTCGAAAACGATAAACTCTTTGAGTTAGAGAGAGAGAGAGAGAGAGAGAGAGAGAGAGAGAGTGAGAGAAACAGACAGACAGACAGATACACAGACAGAAGGATGCTGGCAGGTTATAGGGTATAAAGAAAGCACTCCTGGTGGGTGTCATGGCATGCCTCAAAAATGCTTAGCAAGCCAGTAACTGCACCAGACTGTAATGATCAATTCAGCAGAGCGCAACAAAATATTTACAGTATGTTGATTACTTCTCTGGCGTAGGTGCGTGCATAACTTTAAAATTATTTTTTATCAGACTTATAATTGGAAATCCAAATGATGCCTGAGGCATTTTGTTGGGCTTCAGTTTAGAGGAACTTCATGAACATTCCAGGAAAAACAACTTAGATGGACTGCTAAAGTTTAAACAAATATTAGATATCATGTTTATCCTTGTTATAAACCAGGAACGAGACCTATGTCTGTTTATATTTAGTCATTTATTTACTTCCTCTTTTGGTCCTCCATTAACTTCTTCACTCTTGATTTTGCTCTTCAACGTAATTGGTGAAACATAGACACTTGGATGCTTCTATCCCCCACAACTCTGACTGGATTCCCAAACATTTCAACATTGCTTGCTAATTATCCAGTAATGCTATTAAAACTGTTTTCACCAACAAAACACTGGTCCAATGTCACACTTAGCTATTTGACCTTCATATGACTCCCCATCCAATATCAGATAGCATGACATGACTTGACAAAATGTGTGAAGATTTTTACTAACTGCCTGGTCATTGTTGTTGTGATTTAAATTAAGCTACTAGTTTGTTTATATTTTTGGGAAGTAGAACCAACTACATTCACTACGAAATATCCAAGGCAGGTACAAATTAAAATACTAACGTTGTGAGTAGGATTAAGTAAACACTCCCCCACACATCTCCAGTTGAGACCAAATAATAATGTAGTGATGCACTGTAGCTGAGGTTCAGGAACTGTCAGAACAAGAACTTGCCAAAACTAAGTGTTTTCTGAACATTTTCCAATGTTTCTGTGTGGTTGCAATATTCACTTAACAATAATTTGTTTCGTTCTACCTATATAATGATTGATTTAACCTTAACCTTAATATATAAGTCAGAAATCTTGCTAGATTTAAAAGCATATTGAGACAAAACAACACAAAAATATATCAAGATTAAGGTTCAACAGACGAAGTTGGAAACTGATTCTGACAAAACCTTCACGAAGATTGGTTCATGACAGTTAGCATTCTGAAAGTTTTTTTTCTCCATCTACAGGCTAAATCCCTTGGTTCCTCGGCTAAATTTCCGCAGTAAAAAGTCTGTCAATTATCGACTGAAACTAAAGCAAGGCCAAGACCAACTGCCTAGCCTAAAGCAACAAATATGAAGAAAAAGAAAGAAAAAGGGTGTAATGGTTCATAGAAACTTCTCATTTGTTTCATGTTTGCTGTGCCAAAATCCATATAAAAGCAGAGCCTCTTAGTGTTTGTCTAAATTACCATCATGATTGGAAAAGTCAGTGCGTTTGAACAAAACTCTCCACTGAGCCCGGCTTCACTTCAAGAATTTGCTCACAGTTGCAGAAAGTTGGCACTAATGCTTAATGAATCTCTCAAAACAAGTCCAGAACATGCATCCCGAGGTAAAGCTATTTGGTAAATATGACAAGCCTTTGGCATGAGGCTTAAAGAGGCGCGACCCAAGCCGGCAGCCTGCGCTGTCTGCTGTGATGTTAAAAGGCTGCTGTGCAAACATACTTGTTCCTTTTGAAAGTGGCGAAAGTCTTCTGAATGAGGAAGAAAAGAAGAACGAGCTGACAGAAACATGCTGACAAATTGCAGAGAGACTTTGAGGAGTTAATGAAAGGTTGTCGTCACGCTAAGGTCAGAGCGAGGAGACATGGAAACATGCCAGAGAACAAGCACTGGAGGAGTCAACATGCTAACATTCACAAGTCCAGCACAAACAGTATATTCGATAATATTATAAGTGACCCCACTTAAAGAAAAATCCACCATGAAACACATTACATACGTTTATTCTGAAATATTTCCGATGGGCTTAGCGATTCTGGTGATGATTTGTTGGTTGGTGCTGAGCTTTCATTATTCTTGTGAGTAGTGAGCAGCATACTGATGTCACAGGAGGATGTTGTTACTGCTGTTAATGCAGTTTAACAGGAGAAACGTTTTCCAGTGATTTCAACTTTATATTAATATATTAATGAATCCAGAATAGAAATAGTGAAGACATCAGTGCACATGCAGGACTCAAAGTACCAGAATGCAATGCAGCTACACAACGCAGATGAGACTCATCTCGGCTAGTTAGTGATCTATGAGGTGACGAACATGATGCAATTACAGTGACAGATAAACAGGTGAAAGAGCTGGAAGTACTAAAGGACTAAAGCACCGCTACATTGCTCTCTTTTACCTGGAGCTGAAGCTAGCTGAGGCTAAATCCCACTGCACCATTATCAGCAGGTAGTAATGCAGGAAACCAAGAGTTAACAAGAGTGAAAAATTACCTCAAAAGAAGTTTTTACCAAAAAAGTCAACTCTGAGAATTTGATTACAAAAATAAATCTACATTACTGAAGATCAGGTGTTAATCATGAAGACTAACATGCAAGTTCAGGGTGGAGTTTTCCGTTAACGTGTGTCTATTAAATCTATTATTTATTGGTTGCTTTCCATCGCTGGAAATTTGATAAGCAGAATAATATGACGTATGATGCAGTGATTCATTCTGTAGTGTGATGGCAGCCATGTTTGTTGTCAAAGTCATTTTTCTGAAAGGTGGAAAGAAGACATGCTCTCATGCAGGGTTAGGCTTGTACTGATGGAAACAGAAGTTGAGGTCCACTCTGAAGTGATCATGACTATCGCTTACTCCCTGATAAGGCCATGCCCACTGTGCTGAGAACATGCAGTAGATCCGACTGGTTTAAATGTTCGGCTCATTAATTAAATGTGTGCAATAATATTCATAAAACTGCAAAGAACCTTGGGGGCAAAGTATCCACCGGTTGGTTCGTTTAATAACGATTGTTTAGAAGAGCCATAATTGGACATAATTATGTTTCAACACTCCTACAAGGAACGATGCAATACAATGCTGCCATGTATGTCACTTCAGAATGGGCCGTACTGAGAATGTACCAACTGAAGTAAATATTGCCACTCGTGAGTTGCCCCTCCCAAAGGGATGCACCAAAGGGATGATGACGTCTTCTAAATTGGTAGAGTGTCACCTGGAGATGTGGGTCTTTAGCTGTTTTTTTGAAGATCGTGACATTCTGCTGTCCAGATTGAGGTTAGAAGTTCATTCCACCACTCAGGTTCACGGTGGTGCGCTTCATTGTTATCAAGGAAACTAACATCTAAATGCAGATACAAACATGTCTGTGCAGCCAAGCTGGGTTAGCTGTAATTACAACACAGCTCAATTAAAAAAATGCCCCCAAGACAGTGGAACAGTGAATAAACGGCCTATTCATCTTCTGTCTGGCTATCTGTGAGTTTCATTACCATGGACGCTTATATGAAACTACATGTTACAGAATTATGGCACTTCTGTACTAATAATAATGTTATAATAATACGTTTTTCTGTGAACGTATAATGATTGTAATTGTGCAATTTGAGTGGTTATTAACACTTTATTTGGGTAGTCCAGTGTGGATACTAACTTTAACCATCTATAGAAATGTGTCCAGTAGGAATTGGCCTTTAGTTGGGCTGTGGAGCCAATATGCTGTTAGGATTTGCCCTTATGGTACTTAAAAGAGTGCAGGATAAATAAAGTGCAATTTTTTTCTCTCTTTCATTCTTTCTTTCTTCTACTACAGTTCTTCTACTACTGTAGCTGTAGGGGGGTTTATGCAATAGTATGGTCTGCTGTGCGGTTGGGCATTTCTTCTGGGCTAAGATCAGGTGTGTGTGTGAGTGCCTGTGTGCTTGTGCACATTTGTATCTTTTTGAAGTAGAGCATGGCCTGAGGCTAGCTCTCTCTATCTTTGTTTCATTTTTTCACACCCCATCTCTTTTTCTCATCCAATAGAGGGACGCCAGGTGTAGCGAACATAACACCTACAGCATATCTTTTGTAAAGGACCTCCCCCTGTAGCAAGGTCACACATACCTCTGTATGTTACTGTACACACACACGTTTTGCATTTACTTCCTCGCTGCCGTTTGTCTACTTCCATACACGCACTGTCACACGCTCCCTTCATCTCACTCCTCCTCTCTGTCTTCACCCAGCCAGTGCTGCCTCGATTCATTACACTTTCAAGAACTGATACTGTGCTCATTACTTTACTGCAGTGGTAGAAGCCTCCTCACAATGTACCAGCCAACACCACCTTATTCCATCTGTCCTTGTACATCACTGAATTCACACGTCTTTTGTACGATCAGAGGGCCTTTCGTGCAGCACAGTGCATTTTAAAAGCGGTTATATTTTTGAATCACTGTGTCGTGTCGTTGAATTGTGCATGCGCTTTTATATGTATCTGTCAGAAAACACCAGGAACGTAATCCACTGTATATATGTATACATGACTGAGTATCTGTGTGTGTGAATTTTTGTGTGATAAAAGATGCTTCTACTCCTCTTGTAAGAAAAACGATTCTGTGAAAAAGATCAGAAGTCACTTGTCGTCATGCCTGTCACTTATCTGTCAGGAAACTTAGTGCTCAACAAGAGCGAGATTGTATGAAAGAGAGCATTCATATGCAGTGTTACTGAACAATAAAATAGTTTTTTTTTTTCAAGCAAAAAGATAAATTGTTTGTAACCTCTTTTTCAGGTATCTAAACAATTTACAATTAATATTTGAACTGTGCATTTATCCATGAAGCTGGGTTGGTGTAATTCTGTTTTAAAAAAGGAGTAGAAGAGTAGACCTCACCACACAATAGTAAAATGAAATTTGGTAGTATGTCTTCAAAAAAAAAAGGTGATGTTGCTTCCATGTAATGGTGAGTAATGGCACTCTCTTCCATCTCATTAATGTTATAGTCCCGATTAAGATGATACTCTGTGTAGGGAAACTAGACAGCGGTGGGCAGAGCACAGACACACAGGAGGCCGCTTGAGTGTTGCCGTGGAGGATCTTTATTCAAGACAGTCTGGCAGGAAGCTGTGGGTGCGCTTGTGTTTGTGTGTGGGCGTGTGATTGTGCGGTGGGGGTCTCAGTCATTTTCGGGGTTGCCTGAGTCGTGCCTGGGCTTTCCTGAGTGATGCGGGTTCCGTTCAGTTGTCAGGCCAGGCTGCGGTTGCAGCCAGGAGGCGGAGTCTTTGCTCGTGTCTGAGTCGTTGGGAAAAAAAATACACAAAATGACGATTAGTAGGCATGCACTCGTCGATAAGCTTCTGTGAACACACATATAGACATGCGCACATGTACGGTGATACTTTTCTTCCTTTGCAAGTGGAATAGTGCCCTTTTATACTCTCCCCTCGCCTGCTGGATGGTGGAATTCTCCCGGGCCTCACCCTACCGCCACGTGCTCTCCGGAGAACACGGTATTCCAGTGGGTGTTCACCGTGCTGAAGGCCATCTTCGGTCTTGCCTCTGTGGCCATGGCCACTTGTCAGTGTCCTTTGGTTGGGTCCAGGGTGGATATGAACCGGGCTCTCCCCAATCGCTCCACTAGGTTTTCCACTCGTGGGAGGGAATAGCTGTCGAATTCTCAGACCTGGTTTAGCTTCCGGAAGTCATTGCATAGGCGGATACTTTCGTCGGGTTTCGGCACGACTACGACGGGGCTGGACCAGGGGCTGTTGGATTCCTCGATGATGTCCCGCAGCATTCGGCCGATCTCCTCCTCGATAGCCTGGCGACGGGCATCCGGGAAACGATAGGGCCTCTGTCGCACCACCACTCCATGGCTCTGGGCGGATTTGGGGACTGGCCCCACAAGGTCCATGCCAACCCTCTCGAAGTAGACGCCTATGATGGGTAGAGGGATAAGGGGAGCCAGCGGGGGCCTTGGTGGGGCAGTGCGCTGGCACTGGGGGCAGTGTTGGCAGAAGCCCTGGACCTCTGCATCCATCCCCGGCCCCCAAGTGGCCCCTGAGTGGGTGGGTGTGGGCCAGGTGCATCAGTGTCTCCGTCATGGTCTTGGGGGCTACAAGGAGGTCCAAGATTTCCCCTCGGTGGCTGGCCCATTGATATAGGAGACCGCCCCGATGAGGAAGTAGGAGAAGGGGAGTCTCTGGTTCGGGCTCTGTTCGACCTCTTCTATCTACCGCACCTGTGCCCAGCAGTGTTTCAGGCTGTTGTCCTCCTTCTTTTCCCGCCCGAAGTTCCCCTGCCGGCATCCCCCTAATCTTGCGCCAAGCAGGCCTGCTGGGCTCATGTCTCTTTCATTTGCTGGGGCACCCTGCTGGATTTCGGAGCTGGGCTGGCCGGGAACCTTGGCCAGTCTCTTCCCAGAAGCAGGCACAGGGACGTCGGGGATGACCCCGACTAGGAGTGGCCGGGTGCCTGTTTTACCCTGGATCTGGACCTTGGCCGTGGGAACTTCCCGGGTATCCCCATTGACACAGGTTAGGATGAATGGTCCCGTACCGAATGAGTCCTTTTGACAGAATTGTTGGCTGGGTGAGGGACACCATGCTCCCAGTGTCCAGCAGGGCTGTAACCGGGCTCCCTTCAACCCACACGTCAGAGTAGGGGCTCTTGGTGGGTTCAGTGTGTGGAGGGTTTCTGGGCCTTCTTCAGTGGCTCCTGGTCTGGCTCCGTTGGCATGGGCTCGTCCCTGGGTGTCCCATAGGTGGGCTGGCTTCATTGGCCCCCCCCAGGGTAGTGCTGGTGTTCGGGCTGGTGGGGCAGGAATATTCCTGGGAACATGAAATGGATGTTCTAAAAGTGACTCTCTTAAACACCTTAATTACAATATTGTCTTATTCAGAAGAAGGTTAATAATTAGATTACTGCTGTCCATGTAAATGTAGTCATTGTCAAAATAAGCGGCCGAAGCTAGAACGGCTGATTGCTAGCTCCAGGGGTGGGGAGCTTTCTTTTTTTTGTAATTAACACTTTTATTGATTCACAAGTGAACATAAAGAGCCAAACAACATATATAATGAATCAAACT
>JAOUWY010000032.1:19439223-19449461 GCA_025728095.1 Prietella phreatophila
ACTCGAGTGACCCGAACAGATCCCTGACCTCAACTCCACTGAACTTTAGGGATGAACTGGAACACAGATTGCATCCCAGACCTCCTCAACATCCCATCATCAGTACCTGATCTCACTAATGCTCTTGTAGCTGAATCCCAAAACAAAAATTCATAAAAACAGCCACACTCCAAAATTTAGTGAAGAGACTTCCCAGAAGAGAGGAGCTTATAATAAGCGCAAAAGTGAAATAAATCTGGAATGGGATGCTCAAGCATATATGGTAGTGATCGTCAGTTGTCCACAAACTTTTGGCTACACAGTGTACCCGAGTGCTCGATGCGCCAACAAGCTTTGTCTGACCACCCGCCCATATTCAAATAAAAACCACCCGATTGAGTGACATTTTTCTTGCATTCCACAGGATCCTAGTTCCAGTGGAGATGTTTAATCTCAACCAGATGCCCAGTGAACTTTTCTGGTGAGCTTTCTGAACAGAAAAACAAAATCCAATAGTGTGCCACCTATTCATATCTGCATTTGTATCCGGTTAGAACACTGTTGAAATTATACATATTTACGAGAGAAACCAGCCCTTAAACCTTATGTTTAGTATTGACCTAAGCATACAGTAAGGGTTGACCTAAACACAAGATCCTCGATGCTTGCCTTGATGCTTACCAGACTAATCATCAGGTCTTTCCCCCACCTACAGGGTCTATGTTTCATTCCTGACTGTTACAACCTGTGAATAAAAGGTGCCTTGTGATACCTGTAGTCTATAACCAGACTCCTCTCACTTCCATGGTATTGGAATGAATCACAGAGATTCCTTCAGAGCCTTCAAGAAACACAAAAACCCCGATTTTCTGAGTATTTCAATAATGAATATGATCCACCACCCAAAAAATATCTGTTCAGTGGTGGTCCAAGGGGGATGAAAATGGGGCAACAAATGAACTACAGTCAGTGATTGTACACCTACAATGTGACTATGACTGTTAAGTTTAGCTGATAAAAGAAGCACTGCTGGAATAAGCTATGTAAATATCATCATTGTTATTGTTTAAGTCCTGCAATAGACTGGAATCCCATCCCTCACACCTAGTGTTCCTGGCATTGGCTCCAGATCCACTGTGGTCCTAAGATCAAGTACTTACTGAAGATGATAGTTTAATCATTAAGCTGAGCACTTCCTCTAACCCTTGCTACACTTGTTTGTGGAAGAAACTGGAAGAAACCTAACCTAACCAGCTCTGTGCACAGACTCGAACCTGCCGAATGAATCAATCGAAACATAAACATATCTTAAACAGGATCAGGATTCAGAGTTCCTGCATGATCCCGAATAATCTTGAACTGATCTTTGTGTTTTGACACATTTTGGGCACAAATACGAATCCTAAACGAGAGAAAGCGAGAGTGTGGATTTCCAGATGGCACAGAGATAAGAGAAATCAATTTGCGAACCTGCTTATTTACTCGGCCTTGTTGCTGTCAGCTCAGATGTGACGAGCACAAAACGCTTCGATTGAGTACCGACAAGAGGGACATAAAATAAACAAGCCACACTCACAGATATCAAAGGAGGCCTGTAGGTGGGCCGGAGAACCAGAGATAACGAATTACATGCCTGCCCAACATGATCACAAATGATCTCCACCAGGGCCAGTCAGGATAAATGAACTGAAATGAAGCACTGCGTTTGCAAGCGAGTGTGAGTGTGATCAAATGATTGCAGAAGTGCGCTCTTTGCAAGCGCGTATTAGATTACTTTGTGTTCCTGGTGATAAAGATCAGTTACAAAAGGTTTTAAGAGGGACTGTGTGTTCCACAAGCCTGTGCCTGCAATCCAAGAGTGAGTGAGCAACCCCTATTTAATCGTATTACTGTATTTTAAGAGCTCATTAAACGCACAATAAGTAAGATTTAGATCAAACAGACTGGAACACAGTGAGCAGTGACTTGTGATGATGCATGAGATGAAGAAACTCTTATGCAGACCACACCAGAGGTGTATACACAGTTATACACTGAAGTCTGTAATGTTATTGCTTCAAGGGAATTTATCCACATTATCCATAAAGGGAGAGAGAGAGGGAGAGAGAGAGGAGAGGGGATAATAAAACAACACGATTACCCGTAAAACATTCGCTTTTGTTTGGTTATTTGCATGAGCTCGTTCTGCTTTCAGTTAAAGATCTGAAGTCACTTACTCAGTTACATAACCCAAATCTGAATCGCACATGGAAGCTTTGTTTAGATTGACATTGCTGATCTGGAACATTCAGTTAGTAAATGTAGCAGAAATGCACTTGCAGAGTCCAAACACACACTCGAGGACACAGTGCTGCACGCTGTGTTGTTCACAGGGGCACCAGGAAAGGATGAAAGATTAATATAAGGTGTAGAGACGAGACAAACAGACACAGACGTATATACATAGATACACAGACTAACCCAGGCAGTTATGACCGTCGTGCGCTAGGCGGAAACCATCGTAGCACGTGCACCGGTAGTTCCCTGGGATGTTGATGCACTCGTGGACGCATCCTCCGTTATATTCGCTTGCACACTCGTCGATGTCTGCAGTGAGACACAAAGAGTGGGATAGAGAGAGAAAAAAAGAAGGAATAGACATGATTAGCATAAGGATAAAATAATATCGTTATTCTTTACACCTGTATACTATAACGATTAATAACCCCACTATCCGGTACCAGCAAGAGAAAAACGAGTTTAATTCATCTCACGGTTTCGTCCTCGTGTCATCTCAGGGAGTTTTTCCATGAAAGATTTCCATGAAGTGGCTGTGCGATGTTGTTTATCAACTCGACAAATACGATTCAATTTGATCTAAAGAGAATTTAGAGGTTTGATTTCCTCTGGTGTATTCCTGCACACACCATTCCTGGTGTATTCGTGCCTTGCTCCAAGTGTTCCCAGGATAGACTCTGGATCCACTGTGCCCCTGACCAGGATAAAGTGGTTACTGAAGATGAAAAACAAATCTACGATGACTACCAACCAAGGAAAAGCTTAACATATGTTTTTTCTAACATAGGGGTTCTGCAGTCTTACCGACAAAGTAGTGGTGTGGTTGCAGGCTTTCATTCCAGCCGAATAGGAAGACACCTGAGAGCTGATTAAAGGCAAAGATGAACTCATTAAACAAATGGAATCAAGTGTGGCTCTTTCTTGGTTAGCGTGAACACTAGCCGTTTGAGAATAAGATCAAAGACTCTCGCTCTAAGACATGTGACGTCTTTCCAAACCTTTCCAAACTGCTTTGGTTAGCATCGTGCTGATCGACAGGTGAGAGAAGGTCATCATTTTCATCAAAAGAGCAGTAGACTTCAGTCAAGCTGATAAGGAGAAACTCAACAGTTGAAATAACACAAGAGCTCCTTAAGTGTTCTGCTCCACGGTGGAAAAATTTTCTTCTCTACAGGGTCAAGAACATGCAGGCCATCCCCTCTTGTTTGCCGCCCAATTGAGCACTAATTATCCAGACTCCCCTGGTGCCCTTTGCTGAATTTGCCTGTGAAGGCAAAGTGTCCAACTCATGTTTGTAGTTCCAGGAGCAAATCCCTTCTTCTTCTTCTTCTTCTTCTTCTTCTTCTAGGTCTTTTATGGCAGAGCTGAAAATACAAAAACCCCTAAACCTCAGCCTAGCTTTGTAAAAAAACACAACAATTCAGTTTATGTGACTTTTCAGCACAGCTAACATCCTACAATGGAACTGATCCTCGAGATGATTAACTCTGTCCAGGAAACCACCCCGGATGCAAACATTTCTGGAAAATCAGCAATGTCCACTCACTTAAAAGGCATTTTGTTCAGTCATTCGGAAACACAAGTCACACCATAAATCAAAAGATAACGTCTGCGCTTTAACACCGGGTCAGAGCGGTCGAGGGCTGAGGGCTTCAGTCACCACTCTTTCAGCTCTAGTTCATTATAATCACACTGTTTACATGCCATTACTCAGAAACAGGCAGATGCAGCTGTTGAAATGTATTGTTTTCCACTCAAGAAAAGTTCCTTGTAATGAAAGGAACCTTTGCAGTGCTGCAACGTCTTTAGTGGATATCATTGCTCCATTTATGCTAATTCTATGTATTTGTTATCAATCTTTTGTCTCTGGTAGGATTAGGATTCACTGATTTCTCTTCCTGAAATGCAAACAGCAGATCTAGCATATCCAAGCTTAAACACTGATCCTAGGTCAGCATGGAGTGCAGTCTATCCGATGCACAAACAGTCCTGGACTTGCTGGCCCTTCGAGGTTTTGCCTGGGGTATTTGTAGCCAGAGAGGGTTATTTGGAGAACCGAGGCAGCCAGACAAACACAGTGGCCTCTTACACCACACGTGCCCTCTCCCCTTTCCTCGAATCTCGGCGGACGTCCTCTCATAACTGGCAGTCCGCCCGCAAAGTTTTACTCAACATCCAAGCCTATTTCTACTTTTATGACTCAGTTCATGTCCTCATTTATAATGCTTATAACATACATGGCAGGCAGCCACAGGCAACCGAATGGCCAAGAAGCATGAGAACAGGAGTGAAAGAGGGAATGTCAATGGGACAAGGTGAAAATTGTCTGAGCGATAAAAGGAGAGATGGATGAGCATTCTGAAGCGCTTCAGATCCAGAAAGCAAAACAGCCTGTGGGTCTCGGTATCCCCCTGCCGAGTATCACATCACCGCCTGTTTGGCAGCACTCGCAGATGCACGCTTTCGAAACCTAAATAATCACTAAACATGTGTAAGAAATTTCCTCCTCTATCAAATGAGCAGTGGATATATCTAAATAAAATCTCTTCTTAAGTGTTCACTTGATCCTGCGACTCTGTTCCCAGTGCAAGTCGGAAAGTGCAGCCAAGGAACTGAAGGAGTGCAGTGTTACTGTATGCTCAGAGACACAGACACACACACACACAAACACTGGGTAGTTAAAGGTAATGAATGCTCTAACAAATCATAGAAATTTCTTAGTGGGCTAAAGAAAGCTTCACAGGTTTAAAAATTTATATCGGGGCATGGTGGCTTAGTGGTTAGCATGTTTGCCTCACACCTCTAGGGTCTGGGGTTCGATTCCTGCTGGGGCCCTGTGTGTGTGGAGTTTGCATGTTCTCCCCGTGCTGTGGGGGTTTCCTCCGGGCACTCCGGTTTCCTCCCTCAGTGCAAAGACATGCATGGTAGGCTGATTAGTGGGGGTTTTCTCTGGGCACTCCAGTTTTCTCTAGCAGTCCAAAGACATGCATGGTAGTCTGATTGGCGTGTCTAAATTGTCCGTAGTGTATGAATGGGTGTGTGATTGTGCCCTGTGATGGACTGGCACCCTGTCCAGGGTGTACCATGCTTTGTGCCTGATGCTCCCTGGGATAAGTTCCAGGTTCCCCGTGACCCTGAACAAGGAGCTCATAAAAACAAATGCAAATTTGTCAAATTGCATTTCTCAAACAATATGAATTCACTTTTTAATAATATGTTGTGTCAAAAAATGTGTTACAATTGCCCAAATGCAGTAGTCTTAATGCAGGAACGTTTTAAGGAACTCAGGAACTACTCTCATGGAAAAGGTCCCATCTAAATTGCAAATTAAAGCTTAAAGTTTTTACGTAGAACACACAATAGAAGGTTTACTTCTCAGAACATTGAAACATTAAGTACAACCTGTTGAGAACAATAGAATCATTAACCTTTAACCAGAGTGTACAGTACTGAACACCAACAATTGGTCAAACGCAAGCGACATAGAATAGAAGCGCCAACTCTCAGGTCAATTCTGATTGGTCGGAAGGTGATTAAATCAGCTAAACGACACCATACCAGTCAGTCATACCTTCACAGTGCTTTCCGTCTCCTTTATAACCGGACTTGCAGATGCATTTGTATGACCTGAACGTGTTCTGGCAGATCGCGTCAATGCTGCAGTTGTCCGTGATCTCCTCGCACTCGTCCACATCTGGAAAGAGAGCACACGAGATACGGAATTAGAGGATACTGGGTAGAAAGGAAGAATTTACTACACAGTTGTAATTTACCAATGATACCAGAGTATCACGACAAGTGACTGCTACTGTTGTTGCTTTTGGGGGTGTGGCCTCTTTTTCAGTTCCAAAGAGAAATGGTAGAAGCCAAAATGTCAAACTAACTAGCTAAATGTAAATGAAATAATACTCTAACCGGTGATGAATTTGGTTGTTTGATTAACTGGTTATCTTTTGTACTAACTTCGTTCTCATATTAGATTAGCAAAGCAAGTGAAATAGACTTGAAATAGAATGTACATTGTACTAGGGTACTACATACTACAATGTACAGTACTACATACACTCACCAATGGCAACAACCATCTCTGCTACTTCCTTCCAAGCATTATATTTCGTCGTAATGTCTCTATACATTTCATGAGAGGGTACATATTGTAGTATAAGATGAAACCATGGTTAAAAGTTTTTCTTCCAGTAAACGGGAACTAATTGCTGGTAGGAGCTAAAGGGAACTGAAGAAAATTGGACCACAGGCACTACAAGATTGGTTCAAGAAACCATTCCAGCCAATCATTTGGATTTGCTGTTTCACCTTTGTTGCGTCATACCTAGTTTGCATAGAACTGAGAAAATCTCCAAGCAATTATCCATTGCTGAATTCTGATTGCCCACCTGTTGCTTTGCCACTTGTTAGTGTGAACCTAGCATTTCAATATTTGTAACTAATTACAAAAACACCGATACGCGTACAGATCAGTGTACAGCTTTTCGTACTTAACATGCATGAGACTTCAACGTATATGGCAAGAACTATTTTCTCGCTGAGTAACAAACAATGATGTATATTCTCTCTATCATTTCCAGTTAAGACCTTCCCTCTCATGTCTGTATCCGCCCATGAAGGCTAGCAGAGCAGATCTCTTCAGGCCTGGATGCGTTAAGCTGATTGCCCTGTCGTGATGAAGATCTGGCATTGATTTGTCAGTTAAAAAGAAAATCCCACTGCAGCTTCGTACCTGAAAGCATGTGCAAAGACGAACGCAGCTGCATGATGAACAAGTTTGTGCTCTCTGTCTTTACTTAAACGCCACAACAAACAATTCTGCTATTAGCTATAATAGAAACAGACGTGGCTCTAATCTGCCAGTCTAATCAGAAAGGAATGTAGATTGCGAATTACTACTCTTTTTTGTATGGTGTTTGTTGCATCGCATTAAGAGCGTCTTGGCCAGTTCAGGCACATCCAGACAGACGAACAGAAGAAAATGTTTAATCTCAGTAATTACTGCTGATTGTTTATCATTACAGGAGCAGCTGCCTGTCACTTTTAATACTGACCTCTCTTTTTTTGTTGTTGTACAAAACCACTCAAAAAGTTTGCTCCTGAAACTCCATAATCTCTTCACAAGCACATCCAAGGAATTTCAGACAAAGACATGAGGAAAGGAAAAGTGGAACTGACCTTGAATGGAATGTTTATTTTTGTCTCTAATTTAAAACCTTGGGCTAATTATGGTCATAAATAAGCTAATACTGGTGCACCAAATTGGTTGAGAGACTAAACTTTCCCTCCATAAAATATACTGGAGGCCCTTTTGGGGGCTTGTCCCCTGCCTGGAGATGGAAAAGGTTCAGTAGCACACACAGCTTTATCTTTTAAACTGAGGCCTCTAGTGAAGAGCTGTAAATACTGTAGATTTCTGTTAAAGAAAAGTAAACAGAAAAGAAAACAGAAAGAAAGAAACAAAAAAAATTAGGGAGTGAGAGAGCAGCAGGAGAGAGAGAGAGCAGCAAGTTATTCTCTTTCATTTAAAATGCTCAAATTGCTAATGCTAAGAACAGTTTAAGCTAGTTTAAGTAAATGCTTTCATTGGAGGATAGGCTGATTAACACCCAGAGGAGCAAGAAGTTTATTTCATAATAACCCTGTCTAAAAAACAATTCAGCCTAGCATAAGATGGTCCATCTGATTGATCAATTTGATCTCCATCTTTACAGTGATTAGTTAGTTCCAGCCTGATCAACTTGAACACTAGCCTGACCAGCTAGAAGCAGTGTGTAAATGTCCTAATCTAATCTAATGCCATCAAATCAAACAAGTATGACCAGCTAGAACAAACCTGACAAAAAAAAACAAGCCTAACCAGCTAAAACCAGCCTGTAAGTGTCCCAAATCCCTCTACTACCATAAAACCAAGCAAGCCAGACTAGCTATAACCAATCTGACCAACAAGGCTTGTCAAACCAGCCAACTAGAACCCAGCTGTAGGTATCCATAACCTCATCTAATACCATCAAACCAAACAAGCCTGACCAGCTAGAACCAGCCTGCAAGTGTCCAAAAACCATCTAATACCATAAAAATAGATGGACCTAACCAGGTAGAACCAACCTGACCAACTAAAACCAATTTGATCAACTAGGCTTATCAAGCCAATCAGGTCAAAACAGATTTAAGTGTCCAACGCCCCTGTAATACCATCAAAATAAACAGACCTGGCAAAGATAGAACCAATCTGGACAGCTAATAGTAGTCTGACCAGCCAGAACCAACCTAAACAACTGGAACCAGCCTGAAAATCTAGACCCAGCTGGACCATCAAATCAAACAATCCTGACAAAGATAAAACCAGTCAGGACAGCTAAAAGTAGTCTGACCAGCCAGAACCAACCTAAACATCTTGAACTAGCCAGACAATCTAGAACCAGTCTCACCATCAAACCAAACAATCCTGACAAGCTAGAACCACCATATGTGTCCAACATCCCTCTAAAACCATCAAACAGGGTATACGTCACCGGCAAGAATTAATCTGACCAGCTAGAACCAACCTGTAAGTGATCAAACCTCTCCCAATACTACCAAAACAAACAGGCATCACAAACTAAGCCCAGCCTGGCCAGTTAGACCAAGCCTGTAAGTGTGTAAAACTCATCTAAAAACCATCAAATACAATTAGCTTGACTAGCTGAGGCTGGTAACCAGCAAACTGTTCCAGACTATTTTTTTTTCAACAGGGAACAGCCAGTTGCTTCAAGATAAGGTGTTAGCCTAGCTTAACCTAGCTTAAACTTAACAGCCCTCAGATTCACAAACAACCACATTACAGCTGATCTTAATAATCCATACAGATTTGTATGGATCTATCTTTTTTGCAGTAAGGGGGCCTACGGATTTTCTTTCACACCACTGCGAAGATGACTGTCTGGACAAGAGTCATGTGGGGTAACCATAGTGGTTCTGTGCCTAGCAGGCTTATATATTACTCAAATGTAAACTGCATTTGATGAAAAACTGTTTACATTACGGGGCTTTTAGAGCTGATGTGCTGTATCTACAGAGCGCTTGAGAGCGGCAGACGTGTCGGAGAAAGACTTAAATCAAAGAGTAATGCATCGTCACTCGGTGGTAAGCTGATACATACCAGAGAAAAAAAATCTGTCATTTAGCAAGCTAACTCAGATATGGACTACATTTATAGGCAACAAATCCTGGCTATAGATATAGGCAACAAATCCTGAAGTTCTCTGTCAGTGAAATGACAAATATTTCAGTCCTACCTAGCTTTATAGTTTAAACATGGCTAATCACGGGTGATTCAGGAGCTCCAATCATATCAGATGCTTCCAAAAGAACACAGTGGCTAATTTTTGGATTATCTAAAGATCTTTATGCAGTGGTGGCTTAGCGGTTAAAGCTCTGGGTTACTGATCCACAGTTCAAGCCCTGGTGCTGTCAAGCTGCCACTGTTGGACCCTTGAGTAAGGCCCTTAACCCTCTCTGCTCCAGGGGCGCTGTATCATGGCCGACCCTGCACTCTGACCCCAACTTCCTGGCATGCTGGGGTATGTGAAGAAAATAATTTTACTGTGCTGTAATGTATACTTGACTAATAAAGACTCATTATCATTATCATTATATATTTGGCTTACATCAGAACAAACACACAGCCAATAGGAGATGCCCAGTTAATCAACTTTTCCAGTAAAACTGAAAAAAAGAAGAAAAAATAATGTAGCTAATGAGGGCTAATTTGCTCAGGCTTGGCCAAGGGTAGAAATTCTGCTTGCAGATGACCAGCTAGAAAAATCGGATGATTCCATGCAGAAATCATACCCAGCATAGGCATCCATTCGAATCACAGCAGAAAGCCCTTAATAATGTTGGACTGAAAATTGAATCTGAAGACAAATAATTACTGGTAAAAGAAAGTAATTCCTGTCAAGCATCCAAAGAAAAAAAATCACCCCCCCCCCCCC
>JAOUWY010000032.1:19490135-19500358 GCA_025728095.1 Prietella phreatophila
GAAGGTGAGGCGAACGTGCTAACCACTAAGCCACCGTGCACCGGGGACAAATTCACACACGTAAAATCTGTATCCTGTGTTTATATATTTCTATAAAGCTAGAAGCACTATGCAAATCAAACTGAATTGAACTGATAAGTCGATAACGTAATTATCGTGACAGGCCTACTTTCGTGCAGTCTAGAATGACTTCAAACAGTCTTTCATGCATTTTACAGTGGCTCTGAGACGTCTTGTGCATTCTAGAACAACTTCAATACGTCTTTCGTGCCTGGTATAAGAAATGCGCCACCACAGTCTGAAACTCAGAAGGACAAATCTGAATTTTTATGCCTGTATTTGAATTTGGAAAGTGAAATTTTGTAGATGAATTCGATAAAATCTAAACTGTAGTTCAACGTGTGCCGGATTTGAAATCAAAACACTATATCCGGGGAATCAGGAAAATCAAACAGAGCACAGATTGGCTCGCCACCATTTTAGCCAGTGAGCCAATGCTGCAGTGTTTTGAATTTGAATTTGTAGACCTGAATATGAATTGGATTGCCACACTGGATCGGAATTTTTTGCCTTCTGTATTCGAAAGTGAATCTGTTTAAGTGGGTAAGGCCATGACAAAGCTGGAAACTATGGACATTAAGCTAGCTAATGAGCAAGATTAATGACTTAATGACAAAGCACGTAGCTGTTTAATTGCAGAGATGACAGATATGGTGGAAAATCAGGAATCTCAACATTTCCACCAGATGTTGATTCTGTAATTGCCCCTTATCATGCTTAGCATAAACTTCTAACCAAACCTGTATTAATTTCAGCACTTTAGGAAACCTTAAAATACTGAATCCTTATTTAAGAAAGATATGGAGTCGTTATTTGTAAACATTAAAAAAAAAATTTAACTTTTAAAGTTGTAAACTAGCTTTATTCCTTAAATTCAATGAGCAGTTTGAGGAATAAATAAAAAACCTCTTGGTATTTTTTGGTTGAGTCTAAATCAGCAGAGATTGTGGATAATGTCTGTCTACAGAGCTTTGCTCTCACTCAACATGGAACCATGTGGAATTTCAGTCTCCTGGAAGAATAATTACACCATTTAGCACCAGCCTTTCCATCAATCTGAGATTATCAGGGTTACGAGTCTTGCTAAAGGTCCCAGCAACGGCTTTCGAAAAATCCTAGGCCTTGAGCTCACAATAAGTTCCTGTTATAATGTAATTAATATTTAGATGTGTAAACACCAGGCTTGCACGTGATGTACGATATTTTGATTCATAAGGCAGTACGATACGGTCTAGAATTTTCCATTCGATACAAAGGACCATTTTAAACATATCTGAGTTAAATCATATCTGTGGGCGGCTGTGGCGCAGGTGGTAGAGTAGGTTGTCCACTAATTGTAGGGTTGGCGGTTCAATTCCCGGCCTGGGTGACTCCACATGCCGAAGTGTCCTTGGGCAGTTGTCCTTGGGCATGGCAGCTCTGCTACCATTGGTGTGTGAGTGAATGGGTGAATGAGACACAGTGTAAAGTACTTTGGATAAAAGCGCTATATACGTGCACCATTTGGTTAAATCATGTCAGTTTACAAATATGAATTCTTTCTTACACCCTGTTTTTTTAAAATCCCTTTTCAATGCTTATTGTTGAGACATTGTTTCATTTCAGCCGTTTTAACCATTACACCTGTAGCTACATTGTAGCAGCTAAGGATATATACAAACAGAAAATTCTGAGTTAGATATTCTGTTTTAGATATTCTGATATGGTTTTCAGCCTTTTCACATGATTTTCCAACAACAGCTAATCTAATATGGTCACGACAATAAAGCTAATGTAAAGCTGTTTGATGATTGTTGATATTGATTGTTCGCAATCAAAATTCATTTCCTAAACATGAAATAGTTGGGATTCTTGGATTTCATCAAACCTCAGGTTAAATCAGTGGCTCACAAACATTTTAGCTAAAAAGACCCCAAATGACCTTTGGGAATTTTCTGAGAAAGAAAAGCTGAAATGTAAAAAAATTCCAGATTCATAATTTACGATCTTGTTCAGAGTCACTCGATGTCGGCAAGAATCTAGCAGAGGCAGTCGAGCGAATAACTTTGTTCATTGTTATCGCTGAACTCCTTCACTAGTCCGATAAGAACTAAAATAGCACATACGTGAATGCAAGTGAAATTTCAAAACAATAGCGTAAACATTATACGTTGTTCGAGCGATATTCGTTATGGGAAATTGTAAAATAGGTGAATAAAACAACAACAACAACAACAACAAAAAAGAAGGGATAGAGTTTCTCTCATGATCTCATTCTTAAATAAAAAAGTGTCGTGATCCCAAGTTTGGGACTAAAGGTTCATTCGTTTTTGTAAATGTGAAAATAATTTTTTTTTGGTAATTATTTTATTTATTGTTTTAAAGCCAAACCAAGTTTTCAACATCTCATTCACATATATAAGTATTCATTTCAAAAGGAAATACCCGAACTTAATCTAGACCTGGGAAAAACAAAACATCATCCCTTGATGTCCGTGTACCTTCAAACATGTCAAAAAGCACCAAGAATGTGAAGCATGCACCGTTTGATATCGTAGCTGGTCATCAAGCTCAGTCAATCATTCACAATAAACACACACAAAGATAAATAATTGACTACACTACGTTTTTGTTATCTATAACATCACGGTCTGATCATTATCCTAACATACAGGACATGGCTAAGCGCACATCAAACACGTCTGTTTCACTTTGTAAAATGGAGTCATACTGCAAACTTTTCACACACGTTTCACCTCTTTAAACACTAGACGAAGCTCAGGAACAGAGCAATCACCTGCTTCTCCTGTTTACTCTGTAAATAAACATGTAGTCACTCACAAATCTCTGCTGAGGTTTACAGAGACCTAGTGCTTTTATCACTCGGGTTTAAAATGTACACATTATGGATTCTTGTGGGGTGAAAATGACTTTAGGTTGAAATCCAAACCTTTCTGGACTCCCTTCATAGGTGTACTACATAAAGGATGATATAATGGACACTACATAGTGAAACATAGAAAGGGGAATACAAACAGAAACTAGCAGACAATTGTTGTACCAACAGAAACTTAAGCTCTGTGTGTGTGTGTGTGTGTGTGTGTGTGTGGGGTGTGTGTGTGTGTGTATTGGGAAGGCTTTTATATCTTGGTGTGGTCAAGCGTCTTTACATGAATAGTAATTGTTTTGGACAGTTTTGACATTTTATTTACTTTTTTTAAGTGTAAAAAGTACTTATAGTTTTATTTATAATGCACATTTTAAAGTCTAAATATAATAAATAAAATCCAAAACCTATGCCCAGACTTGGTCGAATTTTGTCAAAAAAAAAAAAAGACAGAGAAAAACTTACTACTTGTTTATCTATTAATTTTTTTTAAATAATTTTTAATTAAACAAATTAAAACACACAGAGGCAATCAATGTCTTAAAAAAAGACTTCCACATGAGGAAACCTGCTTTTTTGTCTTACTCACTTACCAATTTATTTATTTACCTATGTACCTAATTTATTTGTTTATTAGTTTATTCACTTACTTACTTTAAAAAATTTTTTGCTAACCTACTTTAAGTATTTATTTATTCATTTACTTTCTTACTTAACTACTTGATTTATTTATTCACTTATCCACTTTATTTATTTATTCACTTACTTTCCTGCTTTATTTATTCACTTAGTTACCTACTTTATATTGTCTTTATTTATTTATATATATTTTCCACTTACTTATTTTACTAAATTTACGTTTTATTTCTAAAATTAAAACACAGTGGCATTGCAAAGTTTGTTTTTAAAAAATAAATACATTTTACAAAAGGGAAAAAAAAAAACTGCTCACAGAAGGAACCCAACTTTTTTCTTCTTACTTATATTATATTATACATGTTATATAAATAATAGACACATATTTCCTTTAGGTTACGGAGATTAAGGTCAGGTTTAGGGATAGAATTTATTAGCTTATTAATATTATAAATATTAATGCAAGGTGTGTGTGTGTGTGTGTGTGTGTGTGTGTGTGTGTGTGTGTGTGTGTGTGTGTGTGTGTTACCCGACTCCGTTTCAGTCAGTTGAATTAATGACTAGATTTGTTTTGAACACAAACTACAGTGCTGTGGTGCAGGTGGTAGAGCGGGTTGTCCACTAATCGTAGGGTTGGCGGTTCGGTGACTCCACATGCCGAAGTGTCCTTGAGCAAGACACCGAACCCCAAGTTGCTCCCGATGGCAAGTTAGCGCCTTGCAAGGCAGCTCTGCTACCATTGGTGTGTGACTGTGTGTGTGAAGGGGTGAATGAGACACAATGTAAAGCGCTTGGATAAAAGCGCTATATAAGTGCACATTTACCATTTACTGTAGAAAATGAACAAGTGCATAAAGGCCACACTGAGAGCTACAAAATTCAGTCAAAATCAAAACACTGACCTGTTGGGAAAGAAGCGACTCCTCAGCGTCTGTACTTCCACCTACAGTACACCCAGGTCCGTGTAAAGATTCACACTAACGCACTAAATAACGTCATCACACACACACACACGCGCACCGGTTTACCGCTGTGCAGAACTGTACTACAGAGTTATGGTCAAATCACGCCCCCTAACCTTTCAGCCAATCAGTTGTAGGATACAGGGCACGGACAGGTAAGCCAACAGGTGGCAGCACACAGTACGTGCATTCTCGTTCATAAGATTTCAATTCCGGCTGTTTTTAGTGAGTCGGTCGACTCATTTGACTCACCAGTCAGAGCCGACTCCCAACGACTCATTGTCAAGTTTTTGCAGTATTATGACCAGTGATTGTTGTGAAAATAAGAGTAAATACGATTCATGCCACAGGTCTGTTAAATTCTCAATTGTGATGGTCAGAATGTGTTGATTTATTTTCTATAATATCAGTCCTGACATGACGCCAACTGTAATTCAAATCTCAAGATTAGCCTATATTAACGTGCTCAGTCTGATATGTAATTTTTTCTATGTTAACAGCTTATTTATTTTCTGTAAGGTGACATTTATTTAACATTTATGGAAGGAGTCTCCAGTGTGAGTGCTTTGCAACCGTCAGTGAAATACACGCCTCGCCATAGACTCTTATGAACAGCTCTGATTTAAGCTCACGTTAAGTCACCTTTATTTATATAACACACATTCAAGACATAATGTGTCAGCCAAATGCTATACAACAAAACTAAGTCAAGTCAACCGCATTTAAATAAAATGAAACAAAGCAATAAATGTATATAAAAAACAACATCAACAATCATTAAAAGAGAGCTCAGTAATACACACCTCAAAAAGATTCAGATGTTTTTAAATTGGGTTTTAAAATGGGTGTCTACTGTGGTGGATTAAAATAAATAAATAAATAAATAAATAAATAAATAAATAAAGTTATGCTGCTCCATAATGGAAGTATTTTATAAATCAGATTGTAGGAGTATTGCTTATATCAAGGGGGAAAAAAACATATTTTAATGGTAATTTGAGTCACGATCGCTTAAAAAAAAAGAGCCGACTCAAAGAACCGACTCGTTCGCAAATGACACAACACTCGTGGAAAGAACCTTTCAGCCCACGAAGCAAAAGAAATGTTCACACCAGCTTCTCCAGCTATAAAACGTATTCTGGACGGATCTGAAAAATCTCAAATGCTAATTTAAGCGTAAATATAAAAAATAGCAATTAGGGCAAAAGTCAAACATCTAAGCATTAGATATTCCATTGTCAGTTGTCTTTTCTATTCTGGCCTCTAATTTACTGCTGGTGTCGTATACAGGTTCTTCTTCTTCTTCCTTCTCACTTCCTGGGTTCTCTTTAACACTACAGGGTTTTTCAACTTCAAGAAAGAAATAAACATTGATTGTAGCTATAGACAGACTGAGAATTATGGTTTGTTTAATAAATAAAAATTCCAATTGTTGGCGATTTGCTGTGGCATAAAGGGAACAAAATGCTTTCAGGATATGCTTTATTGAAAAATATTCAGCTTTGTTGGATCATCATCCTTTGAGGAAAATAAAAATCAAGTGTCATTTGCACTCCAAGAAAGTTAACAAAGCTGAATCCAGGTTGCTAATATTAGCAAGTCTCAAGTGTTTAGAGCCCAAAGATGCTCCAGCAAACACAAACACAGATTTACAGACTGGCACATGGTAACGTTGACATTTCACCAAGTTATTCTTTAACTTCCTCTTTTGTATTCAAGTAACATATCACTACAAAACAAAAATCTGTCTTTCTCGTTCTTACAGAGAAGTATGCTTGTAATGTCTGCAATGCTTGTAATGTAGCACCACAGATTTGCATGCTACAAATGGTGACGTTGTGTTTTTGGTCAGATGTTGTAGGTGTCCTGCATGCATTTGTGTTAATCTGTCAGAGAGGGAACCAGTCAAACTGGCCCATGATGGCCGCCAGCCATGCGCCCCATGTTATTTCAAGACCAAAGGCTGAACGATTTCCTGTTAACCGACTCAGGAGGATATCTGTGCTAAAAGCAAAACATACTTTAAATGCAGGTTATTATAGCAGTGTACGCTGATGGATCTGTCAAACCTCAAGAGCAACCAACCAGGTAGAAGTGCCTTTTATTCAAAATTTATTAAATAAAAAAATAACCTAAGTAAAGACCATTATAGTTACCAAAAACAAAGACTATTAAGATATTTTTCTGCAATAAAATATAATAATAATAATAATAATAATTGTAAAAAAAAACCCACAAAAAACACAAAAAACATAATCTAAATGAAAACATTAAACAAAACAGTTTGTTTTGTCCAAAAACAAATTTTGTCAAATCATCACCAGATTTGGCAAACGTCATCTTCACATTAAGCCACTCAAAAATTATCAAAATAATTTTGAATACTCCAAATGGTTTATCTGTGATGGGCCAATAAATCTGACAGCAAGGCTGCCAAACTTATGCAACAACTTTATGCACTGACACAAAACTTGGATGGCCCCTTCAGGACCATAAGCTGAGACTAGGAAAGAAATTTCATGCCAGCACCACTTATTGGTCAAAAGTAGCAATAACATGCTAAAAATGCACCCATCTACTTTGCTACTCTTCCTGCAAAGTTTTTCCAATCAAATTCCTCAAATTTGGCTCACATCACCTTGAGACCTGTCTAAACAAAAGTTATCAAAGGAACTCAGATATTCAAAACCATTCTCCCATGATGGACTGGCAAATGTGTTAAACTACAAATCATTCTTGAATACCTTTATCTACAGTTACAGTATCTCACAAAAGTGAGTACACTCCTCACATTTTTGTAAATATTTGATTATATCTTCATGTGACAACACTGAATAAATGACACTTTGCTACATTGTAAAGTAGTGAGTGTACAGCTTGTGTAACAGGGTAAATTTGCTGTCCAATCAAAATAACTCAACACACAGCCTTTAATGTCTAAACTGCTGGCAACAAAAGTGAGTACACCCCTAAGTGAAAATGTCCAAATTGCGCCCAAAGTGTCAATATTTTGTTTGGCCACCATAATTTTCCAGCACTACCTTAACCCTCTTGGGTAAGGAGTTCACCAGAGCTTCACAGGTTGCCACTGGAGTCCTCTTCCATTCCTGAATGACGACATCACGGAGCTGGTCGAGGTTAGAGACCTTCTGCTTCTCTGCCTTCCGTTTCAGGATGCCAAACCATTTGTTCAACCGTTTTTCAACTGTTTGAGGATGAACATGGAGTTTGCCAGGTGTACTCACTTTTGTGAGATACTGTATGTCTCTGCTTTCCCATGATTGTAATGTTTCTGTGAATGTGCGGCTCACAGAGTCAGGGTGCTTGGCCCCGGAAAATGCTGCTTGCAGCTTTATTTATTATTATTATTATTATTATTATTATTATTATTATTATTATATCACACCATGAGGCTATTTCTGTACTTGCCTCACATTTAACCAGCTAAAGAACTTGTGTTTTACATGTAGACCATTAATAAAACCTTAAACACATTAAATAACATGTTATGCATTCTGTATACTTTTCTGAAGATTCATTTTCTGAAGATCAGACACAGATAACAGCTCCATGACTTTGAAGCTAAAAATGTCAAGAAAATTAATGCATCTAAAAATGACTGAATATCTAAAAAATATCTAAAAAATAAAAACAGACTAAAAGTGAAACAAAAGTGATTTGCAAATGAAATTAAATCAAAGCTATCACAACACTGTTTAACAATTTAAACGCCTAAGAGAGATCTGTTGATGTTTTTCACTCTACATTTTATGTAGCATTTAAGCCTATTATATTGAGCATACGAGTTCGTGAGTCACTTTGTCAGTTTTGCATCCTCAGGGTTTAAATATAAGCCTCTCATGTCCTAATGCTTTCTTTATAGAAATGATTTATTAGGTGATTTGTTGACAAAGGGTGGATTTGACAAAATCCTGTTACCATCAAGCCATGGTGGTATTGTTGTTTTTGTGGCCTACAGAGTCCTCTTGAGGACAATATCTGAAATGAGTTATCTGAAATTCCCCTCCTGAAGATCTAATCTATGCACAGAGCTTAACCAGGAGTGTTAGAGATGAGAAAATGCAACAATGAGCAAAACGTGTGACTTCCCGAGGCTGAGGATTGACGCAAGCAATAAGGTCACTATTGTCATGTCACATTATGTCCAGCAGATGGCACTTGTCTTCGGGCAACCCACTGTTTTGGTTCATTCACTTCCCGATTGAGCGGTATCTTAACCACCTTGATTTGTCACAGGTGTTTGTAGTTAAGTAATGATTATGTTCTCCATTTAAGTGCCGTGGTTACGGAGAACTTTGCTCGGTATTATTAGTTGTAGCGGTCATAGGGTCTGTCTTAACGCTACGAAGGATAGTGTCTTGCCACGTTTGCCTGTGAGGACCACGTTTACTTTGAGTTTTGTATTTATGTTTAATCTGCACCTGCATCTGCCTCCAACTTCGATTCGTGACAACCACATTCATTATCTTAAAGAAGTCCGTAAGCAAAACCAGATACAGAATCATTAAACAAAAATCAGCGACAGTACATTACTTTGGTGAATTCACACAAGCTGTTCATGCCTCGACTTGTCAGCATTGTCTCAATAACCAGGTTGCTCTTGTGGTAGTCATTCCGCAATCATTTTCTGACCTATGCAGTACTGGTCAGTAAATATCTACAGTCAATCTAGGAAACACATGTTGCCTTTGCTTCACAGTGTTCTTTTAGGTTTAATAGGCTGTAACCTATGGGAAAATGGATAGTAAGCAGATTAGAATGTAAGCAGTGACAGATGGATATTGAGGATGAGTGCATGGAGGGAAAAAGTAGCTGTAGAGAAGATTGAGTAGACAGAGGAAAATGAACTGAGGGATAATATAAAAGATAGAAAGTAGAAGATAGAGGGATAAGTGTTTTCTAGTATTTCCAGAAGCACAGAGGTAGGATTTATATTTGATTAAAACAAACAAACAACAACCTTTCCAGTTTAAACCATGCCCATTTTGAGTTCAAATCTAAATACAAATGGGAATATTTGGGAAATTATACAGATATAGATAGTGTCATTGCATTCCATTCCAACCATACATTTGTTTATTATGTCTGAAGCTGTCAGGATGGAGTCACATGATCTTTTTGGGACAAAACATTTTGTTTTCCTCGCCCTGCTCTCTCTTTGTAAATCACTCTGAACAATAGTACAATGAGCATCTGGAAGTCCTGCATTGTGGAATTGCACAGATCCAACCACGAAAGGGAACCTCAAAGGAAAAATAATAATATTTTGATCTAGAGTTTGAGGCAGTCTGAATCTGAGCTGCTTTGTTGCCTTTGGAGCAAAACTAAAATCAATACAGCTAAAGGGTGGGGTGTAGAAATGATGACATAATCAGTGGGAAGACTGGAGGCTTGTGGCTCGTGGACTCCCCTGGATGAGTAGTTCACTCACACATCTGGAGAAGATCACAATGTTGTTAGGTGTCTTGACTTTCTGCTCAGGTAGGAACAATTTTACAATTTTACAAAAGGTACCTTTTGCCCGATGCTCCCTGGGATTGGCACCAGGTTCCCCTGTGACTCTGAAGAAGGAGTAAGTGGTAGGAGATGGATAAATAATTATACATTCTCCTAAATGACATTTTTCCTGAATACCATGGTATCTTGGTGCAGATGTGTGACTTTGTGCAGATGATAAG
>JAOUWY010000032.1:19680221-19693531 GCA_025728095.1 Prietella phreatophila
TGGGGTTTCCTCCCACAGTCCAAAGACATGCATGATAGGCTGATTGGCATGTCCAAAGTGTCCATAGTGTTTGAATGCGTGTGTGAGTGTGTATGTGACTGAGCCCATCCAGGGTGTACCTTGCCTTGTGCAACATCCCCCCTGGGATAGGCTCCAGGTTTCTGTGACCCCGAAGGATAAGCGATATAGAAGATTGATAGTGGATGGATGGATGGATGAATGCAACAAATCGAATTTATGTCCTTTGTACATTTCTTTAATCTCATTTACTTCAGTGAATCATATCATCGATCTTCTTCTATCTTTTCCCCCTGTGTGTGTGTGTGTGATTAGTGTTGGCTGCTCCTCTTCTAAATAGCAGCTCCCCCACTAACAGCAGCATTGTGGTGATCTGGGTTCCGGTACCGAACGCCGCGCTCTACAGCATCAGCATTATTCGTGACGGCTCATACCAACAGAGTCGGCTCAACACCAGCAACACCAACGTGACCTTCAGCAACCTAGAGACCGGCACTAATTACTGTATCAAAGCTAATGCCTGGAGTCCACAAAGCGTGCCTGGGGATGACTACACCGTCTGTCAGATCACCCGTAAGTCAGAAGAGGTTTCCAGAACACTCCTTTGCTTTGTTTGTTTCGTACTAGAGTAGGATGAATGAGCTAACAATACGATACAAAGTGCTGATACTGCAGACTCCTTCCATAAATAAATGCTCCATAAATGCTTAACATTCATATGTATCAGTTTCATAAATACTATTATGTTTATTACTAGTTTTAGAATAGGTAGAGCATCTACCGAACAAGTCTGTTACTATAGAGAAAATAACCTGTTACAAAGATTGAATTAATAGAAACCTTACAGCTCTCGCTGTTGTTACTGCGCAGATCCATCAGATGTGATAATTCAACAGTGCTGTGCTATGATTACTTTCAAAAACTCTTTAGATAGTCAGTGTAAATGGACTACACATTTGAACCAATCTGTGTAAACAGGTCCTCCTATGCCTCAGTCCATTGTACTGGTGAGCACGGCAGTGAACGGTGTAGTGGGTCTGTCAGTGTCCTGGGCTTCTGCTCAGGGAGCCAGTCGGTACTTAGCCATGAGAACGGTTGGACTAAACTGTTCGTCTGCATCGACTTCCTGTACTCTGAGTCCACTGAGCTGCGGACAGATCCATTATATCTCTGTTACTGCCTTCAACCAAGCTGGACAGAGCCAATCCTCAGAGTCGCAGCGTTACATTTCATGTGAGTGCTTCCAATTAGAGTGTCACTCTTAAACATGCATTCATGGAGAGACTGGAATACTGAATATTATCTTATCTTTTCACATCAGTCTGTTATTTTTACATTTCTGGCTAGATGTTGAATGAGCTTTCTGGATTTTCATGAATACTGTACCAGATTTCCTTTCTAAATGCTCTGTTCCTGACGTTCCCTCTGTTTCTCAGTCCCCTGTCCTCCAGAGCTGGTCCATGTGGATGACATCGGACGTGGTAACTGCTCCCTGTCCTGGAACACCGTGTCCTACGTTGACTATTACACTGCTTTCAGCAAGAGAGACGACGGTATTGAAGAGATGTGTAACTCCACGGGCACTTCCTGTAACTTCAGCTGCCACTGTGGCTACTCCTACATCCTGAGCGTGTTTGCTAACAACCAAGCTGGAGCCAGTCCTCCAGGACGTGTCCTAAATCAAACCACAGGTATGTAGAATCCAACACGCGACTTGCACAGACCTCACACACACACACAAAGATCATTCTCCCATTCCATACTATCTTTCCTTGCTTGTAGTCCCGTGCTGTCCGACAAACGTGACCGTTTCTAGAATTTCCTGGGAGTCCCTGATGATCATGTGGATACCGGTGCGAGGGGCAGACATGTACGAGGTGCAGGCTGTGGACTCTTCTAACCACACAGTGCTGTGTAATGACACCTCACCTGAGTGTGTGCTCTCTGGTCTCAACTGCAACACCAGGTACAATGTCCTCGTCTGTCCCTGCAATGAAGAACAGGGGTGCAATTGCTCCTGCAATACCCAGACACAAGAAACAGGTAAAATTCAAACAAACACTCAACGTTATTGTACGCTGCATTCTCATTCACAAAATTTCTCTCTCACAGCTCCATGTACGCCTGAGAGAGTGACCGTTAGTCCGATTAACTCGTCCTCCATCAATGTCACCTGGACGTCCACTAACAATGCCGCCAACTACACCGTTAATGTGATTGGATCAGCAGGTGGCCGCTTCACCTGCCAATCAAGCATGACATTCTGTCAGGTGAATGGATTATCATGTGGCTCCTCCTATCAGGTCACCTCCATTGCCTCCACTACCGCCGGACTGAGCATGCCCAGTTACAGCGTGTATTTCCAGACAGGTGCAGTTCCCTTGTCAGTGGTGATTTTCTGAACCGATTTTCTGAGCAATTGATTCAAAAAATGAAAAAATGATTAATGATAGAACTTTCTGCTACTATTAAAGAAGTGGGTTATACTTTTTAGTGCCTTCTGCTATGATCAAAGAATCAGTTTGTAACTTTGACAACTTCCTGCTATAATTAAAGTAGAGGTCTGTAATTTTTTTTAAAGAGCTTTCTGCTAACATTAGAGAAGCGCGTTGCCATTTTTGGCATCTTCTGCTACCACTGAAGAAGCAGTTTGTAACATTTTGAGCTTTCTGTTGTCATTTAATTTTAGTGTTTTATTCTGTCATTAAAAAAGAGGTTTGTAATTTCTAGAGCTTTCCACTACCATTAAAGAAGAGCTTTGTTATTCTTTGCACTTTCTGTTGCCATTAAAGAAGGGGTTTGTAATTTGTACATTTTTTCTTAAATCTTCCTTAGAGTTTTTCTACTATCGTATAAAAAAACAGTGTGTAGTTCTTAGAGCCTTTTGAGATTTTACCCCTACTGTCTTCCTCTCCTCCATCTTCAGCTCCATGCTGTCCAGCGACTTTGAGTGTCACTCAGGTGAACCAGGCAATGAGTAACGTCACCTGGTCAGCTGCTCAGGGAGCTCAGTCATTTATAGCGTCGCTGAACTCATTGCGAGGCAACGCCACGTGTCACACCACGCAGACCAACTGCCTGATGGGATGCATCACTTGTGGAACAAACCACACTGTCTCGCTACAGGCCATCAGCTCTGAGGGAAACAAGACATTATGCACGTACCATGGCTTTTCCACCAGTGAGTTACTCGGATTCATTGAGTTTTAAAAATGGCCAACATCAGCCAATTAGCTTTCAGCAGGGTTAGCATGGTCCCAAAACTTTAATGTTATCTCCATCTAGCTACACTCTAGCATTCAAAATGACCTTACACAAATTAGCCACTGGAGGGTGATGTTTGCAAATGGGTGCTTGGGCCCCTGTGATCAAAATCACTCTCTGTCCAGGTGTGTGCTGTCCTTCAAGAATCCGTCTTTACACACGCCTCAATAATACCCTGCGTGTTTCATGGTGGTCCTCAAGCTCCTTCAGTAACTTCACAGCCCAGGTGACAGGTGGAGGCCGGGTCCACGCTTGCAGTCCCACACCGGGACAGAGCATGTGTGACGTGTCAGAGGTCACGTGTGGTGATGTGTACACGGTCATTGTGGCACCCGTAAACCCAGACAGAACCGTGGTGCCGTTCTGTCCCAGTAGGATGTATTCCGGTATGATCCCTTCACGCTTCACTCTATGATTAAAAAGTAGCTGGAACTAAAATCTACATAATATTACTTTACTCAGATGTAGTCGATTACACAAGGCGAGTTTGGTGTTTGATTGTGCCTCATTTACCAGGATGCAAACTGGAATTATTTGTAAAAATCATTCATACGAGTGTTTACGCAAGAAATGTGGTATTAATAAAAATCCTATAAAATTCCGAAAAAATGATCAGCCTACTCATGTTTAAATGAAAGTTTAAACTGCTTATTTTGATTACGTTTACAGAATTCAGCATTCACTTATAGAAGCGCTTCAATCGGAAACACGTCCTTGTGCTTAGCTCACTAGGTTAGGGACTAAGAGCTCCATCAAGAACGTTTTGTTTGTGAAAGTCAGTCATTTTATATCATCTTCATTAATTAAAGAAAATGTATGATAAAGAAAATGAGCCAAAGCATTCATACGTTAAGAAGAAAAAAAAACCCTAATTGTTCATTTACGACAAACAAAATGGCACTGTATAAACAGAATACAGGTCAGTCTGTCTTCGCAGAGCTGTAAGCCATAATCAAACACAGCTGGTGGAATATTTAACACTCGCTTATCAATAATTAATAATATTATCCTGTGTAATAACTTCCACTTGTGTCTTTCAGCCTTCACCCTGATTAATCATTTCGTGCTCCCATCTGTCTGCACATTTGACCTTTTATGGAGTTTTGTGGGCATCTCTAAATGAGCTGCATTGGGAAGGTTTACAGGGGATCAGCATAGGCTTTCAGGAACGTCTGTAAATCCAATGGAAATGTCTAGATCCAGTGTTGATTGTATGATAAATGTCAATAAGCCCATGAAACTACATAAAAGGCAAAGCTCACAGAGAGCTGAAAACAACCAAATGACGACTAAATGGTAAAAGAGCTCTCGTTTGTGAGCAAGTTTCCTTATAGAGTACTTACATTTACATAAACTCAGTAGGATACAAACATTTTCAGAACTGGATTTTTATGTACACCACATTTTGCGATAGATTTAAAGAGAAATTAGTTTGTATGCAGCTTGATAAATGTGATCCAATGTCTTTGAGGCAAGTGTGCAACGAATATGTTCCAAACTGGTAGCTACAGTGCTACAGTGTACACGTTCCTTACTTTTCAGCCTCAGAGCTTCAACACAGAGCTAAAAAAAAAAAAAAAAAAAAAAAAAACATTCTTGGCTGATTGACAATGTCTGGGATAAAATAGAATATAGACTTGAGGCTGCAACAAACCCAGCGTTAGTATTATTTTATACAGATAAGAACTTATGCATCATTTTTCTAACATTTCTTTCAGTTTATTGCTCAGGCAGCGATATCGGAATGGGTAAGTCTCAGAACTCTTTACACTGATCTTAAATAAATTAGTGGGAACAGGAACTAACTTGTTTTGCAGATGTTCCACAGCATTACCATACCAGCACAACCGTAAATGGATAAAAAATAAAAATAAAACATGTATTGTTCTTTAATAAAAAATAAAGGTATTTCAATAAAGTTATAAACCACAAGCTCTTGAAAGTGAAATCTATCATTACTAATAATTTGATATATAATATCAAAATTAGTAAAACATAAATAATGTATTGTGGTAAATAGCTTGTATATGATCAATCAGTATATATGTACATTGATTTAATTAACTCTCTCTCTCTCTCTCTCTCTCTCTCTCTCTCTCTCGCTCTCTCTCTCTCTGTCTGTCTCTCTTTGCTTTTGCAGTACTCTATCGAGGCAAGAGAAGTCTGGATTAGCAAACGGTATGGACAGATTTTTTTTTTTTATTTCTATTCAGAGCCATTTTGATCCTCTTTACACATCAAACAATGTCATCAGATGATATCCGATGCATCCTATTGCCTGAGAAAAAAAAAAGTCTTTATAAATAAATAGTGATCTTTTGTGTACTGGCGTATCTGATCACATTTGTATTTACACCAGCGAGAGCCTTTGTGAACATGCCAACGATTCGCAAGGGTTGTGTTTCAGTGGTATGAAAAGACACGCACAAGATCATTGCACCATTCACCATTACAAAATAACTAGTAAAGTGTGGACGTTTTACAGTATGAACAAATGTTTTCTGTAACAAGATGGTTATTTAGCATTAGCATGGAAGGAGTCTCCAGTGTCAGAAATGTTTTTCGCCGCTGGAAAGTCTTCGAGGTCTTCGAGGTTTTTTGCCTTATTAACTTTAAGAAAGAGAAAAAAAAGAGAGGTTTGGGATTAAATGTCTTGTTTTGTGGACGTTCTATAACACATTGTAGACAAATTGCTGTGGTATAAGAGGAAAAAAACAATTCAGGACATGTTGTTTTAAGAAAATAATTAATTTATTTTCATAATTCATGGAAACAGTAATTCTGCTTCATCACACCACATAGTCGTTGATGATTTTCCTATAACAGCCGTCCCTTAGGTGTTTAATTCATTATATATCTTTCAGTTGACGAAAAATTTAAATACCACTTAAACAATACCAGTATGACTTCAGACAGTTTTCAGCCATCTTGACTGAATTGTGTTTTTCTCCCACACAGCTTCATCTGACATCAGACCAAAGAGCACAACTGCACTCTTCTGCATAACATCCTCAACATCCCCATGCTAACAACTCGTACTAACACACAATCCTCCAGTCGTATCCAAGAGATCAAATAATTACGTATATTGATAAGTATTTGTGCCTATATGCTAGACACAGGGTATTTAAAACCACTCAAAGCCATTAAAAGCATGTATTCAAAAGTACATATTAACCCAACTACCCAAGAGCAAGTGAAATCAATGTATTCATTATGTATGTAAAATGAGGACTAAAGTATACGGTTTATGCGTTTATGTGTTTGTTGGGCCACACAAATGTAGCATGAACATTCTATATACTTTACTTAGGCGAGTAGAAATAATTGACCAGATTTAAATGAAGTGCACATGATTCAGGTATCTGAAAATGTTCTCAGGGTAATGGCCACTTTTTTTCTCTCTTTCTTTGTTCTATTAATGCCAGAAATATTATAGTTTATAGTGAAGCAAAGCATGAAAAAAAAGGTTTAAAAAGTAAAAATGATATGTCAAATGTCAAAGATTTGAGAACTCATTTTGTTTTAAATTTGAATTAACTTCAATTTTATGAACGCTTTTTCCTATGACTTATGCCTCCAAAGGAAACAATTGTTTTCATTTTATAAATACTATAATCTTTGGATGTAATTTAAAAAAACAGTTTGGAATATCTGGTAGTATCAAATAAATTCACGAACATTCCTTATTGTGAATTAGTGGTTTGTGTATGTATAAATCATATGCCAGATTAAAGGTTGTTTATTTCAATCGAGTGTCAGAAACAACAGAATCGATTTGGGATTAACCAAGATTGATGTTTGCATATATAGTGTAAAGTGTGAGGCATAAGCAAGCACTTAGCTTGACGAATGTACGAGGTCGAAGATTGTATTTGTGTTGCAACACACACACACACACACACACACACACACACACCACGTACAGTGTATGATTCATATGAAAAAATCTACATAATTACAATACAACATAAAGGTTATATTCAGGACAGAGGTATGACTAGAAATCCTGGCTCCCTGTGAAAAACTCCTCTGGATTTAGATGCATTCCAGATCCCTTGTCTCCCTATAGAGGAGACTTCTGAACGAACATGATTCTTGGAGAATAGGGCTAGAGGATTTTGCCACCAGGGCAAGGAGGTGGTAATAATGACTGTAGATTCAGTCCCTTCGGAAACTATTGGAACTATTGGTTCATCCTAAACCCTCATCATGAGACGAGAGTCTAGGATTTCAGGTTTTATTTCCTGGTATTTACATCTAAATTTGTTCATCAACATAAAACAAGCAGGAACAGATAATTTTTGAAGCAAATTAAAGTAAACAACACTTTAATATTTGGTTGCATATCCCTTGCTTGCAATAACTGCATTAAGCCTCACTGACATCACCAAATTGGTGGTTTCTTCTTATGTGGAGCTCTTCCAGGCTTTTACTGCACACTCTTTCAGTTGGGGTTTGTTTCAGAGGGTTTCTC
This sequence comes from Prietella phreatophila, assembly GCA_025728095.1. Lineage (NCBI taxonomy): Eukaryota > Metazoa > Chordata > Actinopteri > Siluriformes > Ictaluridae > Prietella > Prietella phreatophila. The sequence goes on from JAOUWY010000032.1 coordinate 19,687,981, forward strand.
CCTCCTTCAGTATCCTCTGCAGGAGGTGAAATGCTGATCAATTGGGTTAAGGTCTGGTGATTTACTTGAGCAGTCTAAAACGTCAACTTTTTTCGCCTTGATAAAGTCCTTTGTTGAGTTGGCAGAATGTTTTGAATCATTGTTCCTGTAAACCTCTGCTGCTACCATAATGAGTTTCTTCATCAATAAAGATTAGTGAGCCTGTTCCAGAAGCAGCCATTCAAGCCCAAGCCATGACACAAGCACTCAACCCCACCAGCACTTCCACATGCCACGATCGCTGCTTGTCTTATCAATTTGGGGATGCACCTGCCCATAGCCCAAGTAGGAGCCCAGATACCGTACTTCCAACCATCCAATCGCACACTTCTTTGGGTTTGCTGTGAGTCCTGTCCATCTCAGTGATCTCAGGACAGCCCTCTGGTGATGAATGTACCTCTGCCAATAATTACTATAAATAATAATGTCATCTAAATATGCAGTGGCATGGGGATAGAGAATTCTGTCCAAGAGTTACTGAAATGTTGCTGGGGCTCCAAACAACTCAAAGTAACCCAAACAGAGTGGAAAAGACCGTTTTCTCACAAGATATTGGAATCAAGGGGATCTGCCAATATCCTGTTGCCAAATCCAGTGTCAAATAAAAACAAGCTGACCTAACCAATCGAGCAGTGATGAGCCATTGGATATGCATGAAATGAATGAGCCATTGGATATGCATGAAATTTAGTCCACACATGACACTAACAGACTATACCATGCACTGTGGGATTCCTCGATTACCCCCATATCGAGCATGGCCGTGAGATTCTCCCACACCGCTTGTTGTTTTTGCAGGGGCAAATGAGAGGGGCGGCTGCGTACCATCAGTCCTGGTGGTGTCTCAATGTGGTGCTCTATGAGATTAGTGTGAGGACACAATTTCTGTTTTACTTTTATCCATACTGTTCTTATACTGAAAGCACATACCATAAACTATAAATGTTATGGAGGTTTGTTATGCATTGTAAAGCCCAAATGGCATTACTTGATAATATGGAATACCACAAACATGGCCAGAAAACCTACACTTACACTTTTTCCCTTTCATTGTAAGAGGGAGGGATGCACTCCAGCTCTTACAATCTCTGGACTACATTTGCATAAATTAATGTCTTAGAGGATTTGATGTCCTCCTTCACTTGCATCATCATCTCTTTGGACCGCATATTGAGAGTTCCCATGAACAGCTATCAAATGCAAATTCAATGCATGGAACCATCTCCAAACATTTTATCTCCTTAATTTGTCATGAAATAACGAGGAAACAGGACACACCTGGCCAGGAAAATGCTTTTCAGTCGATATCCGATTACTTTTGAACCTGTGAAAATGGAGGGACTGTAAAAAACAAACAAACAAAAAAAAATGGCTGCAATTACTAAACAGTTAATACAAAACATTTTTAAATCCCTTGAATTAAATCTAAAGGTCTCAAACACATCTTGATTGCTTCATTTTAAATAAATTGTGGTGGTGTACAGGGGCAAAATTATGCAAACTGTCTCACTCCCCAAATACTTAGAGACCTGACTTTATATATGACGTTACACACTTGTCAAACTTATTCTTTATTTCCTCTATTCCTCCCTTCCCTTCCTGTACTGTATTGAAATAGAAACACTATAATTTAATACATTTGGTCACAACCTTCGCATGTTCTATGGCAAAGTGCATTTAAGATAACAGATAACATTTTGAAGGCCCTGATACTCAATACATGGTCTGAGACAACCTATAAATGAGAAAATGACTATTGAAGGGGAGGTGGATGTCCTAATATTAACTGTAGGAGTTTCTGCATATATTCATCAATTGCTGCAGTTTTTTATGTGCAGAAAGGATATATATCTAACCCGAAGCTCTGATGTAGGGCTCTATGAAACCCTGATATTGTTGTAGGATGTGGTGACTGTGGTGGTTTCCGGACTTTTGATGGTCATTGTGTGATCATACACTGACATACTTTGAATGAAACAAAGCATTAGCCAATGTAAACAGATCTTACAGAGGTCACAGATTTGTGGATAAGTCACCAAAAGTACCACAGGATAAACTCTGCCTCTGTCAAGGGAATTTCAAGCAAGTACTTTGGTGAAAGGTACTGTAGGCCACTAAGAGAATAGTCTCGATTTTTACTTCCTACTTCAATGGATTTGTGGATAAAGCGCCGACTAAAGATAAATGTTGTAATAGCTTTGAAACATTGCTAAGTGTTATGTAAAACCATTGAGAACTTGACGCTGGACTTAACATATTGGGCATTGCATGAACCAACTGTTCTTAAACATTCAGAAGCTGTTTCTGTCATCAGAAATGTCAAAATCATGATATTGTTGGGTAAGGTGCTGCGCTGTAATTGAAATGGAAACCATCTGCATTTAGAGTAACTTACAAATGAGCAGTTTAGGATTAAGGTCCTTGTTCAAGGGCTCAGCAATGGCAGTTTGGCGGTGTTGGGATTTGAACTCACGACCTTTCGATCAGAAAGCCAATGGCCAGGACTGTACTTGTAAATGAGATACATAGAAAAGAGAAACATATTTCACTTCAGGAAAGTACTGAAGAGTCTCTATAATAAAGGTGCTTGAAATAAATAAAAGCTTTCGAGAAGGAAGTCTTTATGTGGTATATAGAGTTTCTACAATATATCCACTTTCCTATGGACTTTCTTTCTCTCCTATTCTGCTGTTACGAACTAGGAAAATGAAATTCTCTTATCCTTGAGCCATAGAAAGACCTTTTCATCGGATTAATCAGCTGCCGTAGGGGACGTCACGTAGTGTCGTAGATACCCCTGAAGTACCCTGGGCAAGATGAGCCATCCTACTTTTAACGTAAATGTTCAATTTTGTTATGGTTCATATCAGGTTTTTAAAAAGACCAACAAAAAATGGTTGAATTATGCTTTTCGCGTGAAATGAACATGGTACAGAGCTTAATCATGTTACCAGTCACATCTGCGGTGTAGCATGTAGCATTTTGGTCAGTTTTACTTAAATGATAAAATATAATAAATCTGTTTTGTGCACGAAAAAAAAAGAAAGAACAAGCAAAACGCTATTGTTATGCTGCTGCAATATGTTATGTTTTGTAGTGATGTTAGTAATGCTGTAGCCTGTGCTATGCTAGTTCATTTGAATGTAATGATATGGATCCTTCTTCTTATATAAAGAGGCATATAAAGTTTTACAATAATGCAGCACATGAAAAGGAAAAAAGACCTACCCAAGCTGCAGAGAAACGACCTAGTTAAGAAATAATTTTTATGAACTGGACTGAAACACATTGTGTAAGTATTGATTTGCACTCTGTCTGATATCCTGCCCAGAGTCATATGGTTTCACGGCACAAAAAAAAGACAAAGGAAATGGAGACAGTTGTGGCTTCATGGTCAGGCATGTATGATTCAGTCCACCCATATTAGGTTCTTTTCAGAGGAATTGAAAGCTCAGGGTAATTAAGTGCTAGTAAGTGATATATTTACAGCAGTCGTTTGATGTATGTAATTCAGACACAGTGTGTTTTCCTGTATTTGTTGTTCCAGAAATGCATAGTAATACAGTAACTCCACATCCAACCATATTAGTTCCATTTGACTACGTGTCAAAGCTGATAGCTGTTCTGATTAGTTGGGTAATAGTTTTACATAACTTGGATGATGTCATCCATTCCATCTAGGGATATTTTCTGCTTATTGTATTCCTCTAATAACAACCTAGGTTCCTAGCATGCCTTCAGGAAAGATATGAAAGCAAAAAGTGGGAAATTCCACAGATTAAAGCCAGGTTTACAGTTAAAAGTGTGAAACCTTTGTGATAGACAGTAATTTTTTAATACCCTAAGTAATGGGATTCTCTCCATTTAATGTCCTAGACTAGGACTAGCTTTATTTAGTTATAAACCAACCCCAAAACCTGCCTTTTAAGCAAGAGAGCTTTTCTGTTGCTTCGGTAGTATGATAGCTGGATAGACTATTTAAAAATATACAATTTTTCATTATCCTGAAATAATCAAACCAAAAATAAAATTCTGAGGAAGTGAATTCCCGACAAAAGTCCCCACATGACTAACCACACTCTATGCTCCTGATGATGTTCCTCTAGGCATAGGAAGCATCACTTTTCAGAATTACTAAACAAAACCCCTGGCAACATCACAGTGCATGAAACTGAACACCTCACTATTTAAAAAAAAACAAAAAACAGTTATATTATTAAGCAGTGTTTTTATGCTTGCTCTCAGCGACCTTCCTTTCTTCCGACCTTCTGCGTGTCTCTCTTTCAATCTTCCCATGATATGTTGTACACCCCAGGGCATGATCGGGAGTGATGACCCTGATTCCTGATTGGCTGTCACGTACTTGGTGCAACTTTGCTGCCTCAAAAGAATCCAGAGCACTCTTTGTATTGAACAGGCTTGTATATAGCTAATGGAAATCACAGAGTCATTGTTAAAGATGGGATCATTGAGAGGATTAGGATTTTTTATTTGGATCGTTCTGGCTCAGGTAAATGCAATCTCTTTGTACACAATGTAGAGACCTAAAAAATACAATTATTGTCAAAGAAATATATAAAACTGTGTGTGTGTGTGTGTGCATGTATATACATATATTGGAAAATGTATTTTTTTCTGCTTCTGTCTTTCATAGATTAAAACCACTCAGACACAAGGTACGTCAGCTGCTCCAAAAATGACTGGTCATGATATCTTGTATCTCATTAACCTTTAAATGTATTAACGTTTATGTGTCAACACTATTAACCAAATTTGGTCTGTTAGATTATTGTGTAGAATTTAAAATGGCATAGAACATAATTATTTTTGACATCAGTTAAGAAAATTAATTGTAGTGAATTGTAAATTTGTTAACATTTGAATGCATTAGTATTACAGTCTTCATCAAAAATTGTTAAACACACACTTGATAAAAAATTGCGTTGCTGCTTTAAATTCGAACTAGCATTAGTATTAGATCCATTAACTTTCAATTTTGGGTATTCTTTAGGAAGCAAAATTTTGCAAAAAGTAGAGAGTGTCATGAGAAATCAGTTATAATTGATGCTCAGGTTTTATACAATGCTAAAACAATGATTTCGTTAAGTGGGGTTTCCCATTTTTTCTTCTGATTAAATTTCTGATGATTTCTTCATATCTTATCTATAATGTTGGCGCAAGTTCTGTCAGCTTACCTTCACGTCAGCAGACTTCAACAGATTTCATTAACATCAAAAGATACAGATTAAAGAAATCATTGAATAAATTAGTATCATTGAATAAATTAGTGATTTTTTGGAGAAATGACCGAGTGGGCCTAAAAGAAAAGATAAGTTTCTAACTGCAGCGTATGTATTCAATGATCTCATCAAAAAACAATCTCTCCAGCTTGACCTGAAACGATCTTAGTTTCTTAGATTAAAATACAGATTTATCTTTTAATAATATATATATATATATATATATATATGTATATATATATAGATATGATTGGATTTGATTGGATTTTACT
>JAOUWY010000032.1:19696132-19718860 GCA_025728095.1 Prietella phreatophila
ACATACACACACACACACACATATATATATATATATATATATATATATATTCATATATTCATATATTAAATATTCATATATTCATATATTAAAATTATCTGTGTTTATTAGAGCAAAGAAATCATCAGTGACCCCAATAGACTGTGACTTCAATCATAAGTGAAAAAGAATATACACTAACGGATTTTTCTTGTGCTTTTTCAGTGGTTCAACCACCGGCCATAGTCACAGTGGTGCCCCTCTTGAATCAGGCCGTGCGTGTCACGTGGCAGCCTGTGGACAAGGTTCTCATGTACAAGGTAACGGGCACAGATGCTAACAGAACACAGCTACTGAGCACCACCACCTCTGCCACCTTCCAGGACGTGCAAAATTTGATGCCGTGCAAGCTGTACCTGATAGGTGTGTCTTCTGTGAACATGTTTCTAGATCCTGGAGAAGCGAAGCTAGTCAACTACACTGCAAACAGTAAGCGGGCTGCCTGCTATGATGGTTATCATGCACAGTGCAAAAAACAGTGGGAATGTTGACAATAAATTGTGTGTTGAGTGTGTGTTGAGTTCACCTGTCCATGTCTTTCTGTCTTTCTCAGATCTAAGTTCAGTGACAACAGTTTTGGCAGATTACAGCTGTGTGAGCGCGTCTGCCATGGTATCGTGGGCACCTGTGTTGGGTGCTGAGTCGTACCGTGCCACAGCGGTCGATCAGAATGGTAGGATCATGTCCTGCACCTCTACGGGCACAACATGTTCGCTGGCCAAATTGGGTTGTGGCAGGGACTACATGGTGCGGGTCAGTGCCATGGCCAATAACTGTGAGAGCACAAGCAGCACCGCCGCCTTTTTCCAGACAGGTGAGTGAGGACCCGTGATCTGAGATCAGAGAAGTTCTATTAGCTTGCATTGCTGTTTTGGGGGAAGGGTGGCCTTCCTTTCATAACTGTTGATCAACACAAAGCTTTTTAGAAATTTGGATATATGAAAGTACAAAACTACAGGTATAAAACCACAGTTTCCATGATTTAAACATAATAAGGCAAATAATGTTCTCCTCCAAACTTGTTCAGCTGCCAAAAATCACAAGATACTGACTGAATTTAGAAATATTTAGCAAAGAATTGAGATGAACTTTTGATGACTAGATAGGATACACTCGATTCCTTCTCAACCATTTATCTTTTGTGAACACCACACCATAACAATCCCAGATTGTGTAACAGATGCTATCACATAGTCTGTTTGTTGGTGAGACCAGTGTTCTTGTGCTCCTGTTTCTCATACAAAAGTGTCCCAAACACACCCTCAGCCCTTGATGACAATGAGGAGGCCCTCGAGGATCAGCTCTGGTTTTCAGTCATGTAGTCTAGCTTACACATGCTCTTTCTTCACAGCATCGAGAGCTGGGTTTACAATGCACTGAGACAAGATAAAATCAGAAGCATTGGTGTGGCCAAATACTCCTGCTAGGATTGCAAGTTCTCTGTATTGTTATCTCAGATTTTTTTTTCACCAACTACCTTTCATTCTGCCTGTAAGCATTAATGTGTATCACCACACATTCTCTCAGACTGTCAAAGGTGTGGTCAGTGATTTTTACATAAGACTCCAGCAGTAAAATTTTTAGGGTCCCAGGCTCTGTATACCACCAACATCCCACCAGTGAGGACATACTTGCCTGTCAATCAAGTTTCTCCACTTGTACTTGACGCATGGAACAAACAAGTTGTAAAAACCACCAAACCACTAACCATATCATTAATTCTTTTTATCTTACAGTACCGTGCTCGCCAGCTAATCTGAACCTGTACCGTGAATGCAGCAGCAACGTAATCGTCTTCTCATGGGCACAAACAAACAACACAGCATTCTACAGGGCACTCTTGGAGGACTCTGCCGGGGGTTCACAGGCTTGCATAACCACAGAGTCTTCCTGTTTCTTTACCAACACTATGTGTGGACGTAGGTACAATTTTACTGTCCATGCCGTGAATGGGGAGTGCAGTGGTCCAGTCAGCCCGGCTGTAAGCATCCAAACAGGTAAACACGCACACACACACACACACACACAAAAAGAAATGTATACACTTTTTCCTACTTGATGAGTTCAAATATGGTTGATGTATTTAGTTATCAGGTTAATGGGGTCAACATTTAATAGCGACTAAGAATCATACAAAAATGCATGAATAAATGACATAAACGTTTGAGTGGAAGATGTCTTAAAAACATTACCATAACATTAGATGTCAAGCAGAGAAATCATCTGACAATTCTATTTCCGTTAGCACCTTGCAAACCCTCTAACCTGATCACTGTGTCGGATTGTACGACGGACATTTTGAAGAGTTCTTGGGATGCAGGAGATGGGGTGGCACAGTACATTGTGGAAGGCAGAGGAAATCGGGGAAATACCAGTCATGTGAGCTACTACAGATGTATCTCAAATACAAGCAGTTGTGCTATCCCTGGCATTGCATGCGGAGAAAGCCTGACCATGATGATCACTGCCTTTAATGATGATTGTTACAGCGAGGTGGTACTGGGTCAGGAGACAAATACCGGTAAGTGATGGTGCACTTAACTGGAAATTGTATTCAAAAACTAATTTTGGGCTGTTGGGACCTTTGTGTATATTCAAAACCTGACAGTACACAATTAGGAACTGAACTACGAAAAGTAGACTCTTGAGTGGCTCAACAAAAAAAGGTTTCAGCCTATCAACATAAATTAGCACCATGTGTGTTGTGTGGAGCTTTATAGGCAGTGTTACCAGAGTTAAAATGTGTTTGTGTGTGTTCAGCTCCCTGTGTTCCCCAGAACCTCTTGCACATTATTGACTGCAGTTCGGACTCCATCACCCTCATGTGGAACATGGCCAATGGAGCATTATTCTACATCGCCACAGTGACAGACTCTTCGGATGGGACGTACACCTGCAGCACGGCGGATATAAACTGCAAGATAACGGGGCTGTACTGTGGAACAAAATACAATGCCTCCATCATCTCCTCCAACTACAAGTGCAACAGCTCTGTCAGTAATCAGATCACTGTGGAAACAGGTAGCTGATGATCAAATCCCACTTATTTAATTCTTTCAGATATGGACATCTACCAATTCAGGTTCTTTTGCACATACTGTAGCCCCAGAAACTGGAATGTTACTGCATAGTTATGACTTCACTTCTGTCATGAGTTCAGAGCCCCACACAGTATGCAAACGATGATTTCATGAAATTAAATATAACATTTTAAGCATTACACAGGTTCTAAATGTGCAATAGAACTCATTATCAGTTACTCCCACAATTGACCTTAATTTACCTCCCCTTTGTACCTTTTTGGTTTTTTTTCTTTCTTTCTCCCAGCCCCCTGTCCTCCATTGCAGGTGCAGACCACTCTAGACTGTGATGGGAACCGGGCGCTGGTGAGTTGGCTGAGTTCAAGCTTTCCCGGCTCCTACACGGCCAGCATTGTGGACCAAAGCAGCGGCCCGCTGAACTGCAGCACTGTGAACAGCAGCTGCTGGGTTCCCAGCCTCAAATGTGGCAAGGTCTATGACGTCAGCGTCACCTATTACAATGGCTTCTGCCGCAGCAGGCCTTCGTCACCCATCCAAATGAACTCAGGTGAGACAAGAGCATGTATTTTGTGCTTTGGTTTTAATCAAAACCTTACATTTGCTTGCAAGTTTTTATCATAATAAAGGTTGTGGTAGCATCATGTTGGGAGTTACCCTTGGCTACTTGGTTGCTTCTCTGCCTAATCCCATTTTTACCTGGTCACTGACATTTGGTGGACAGTCTCCTCTAGGCCGATCCATGCTCTTTAAAATTTTATACCCAAACCCTGATTGATACTTTTCCAGAACCCGGCCTTGTTTTGATAAATCGATTGTTTTCATGATGCAATGTGAATACGTGTGCAAGGCACTGTAAATGACTCAGTTCCATTCTCTCTCCTTGTGGCTCTCTGTGTTAGTTCCATGTGGGCCAGGGAATTTTCAAACCCAGGTGGATTGTAGCTCAGGTGTTCTACAGTTGACCTGGGACCAGACATATGGTGCTACTGGATACTCCGCCAGTCTGGTCGCTACCACTGGTGGGAGGCAGATTTTTTGTAACTCAACTTCTCCTAGTTGCAGCCTCAGCTCTCTAATGTGTGGTGAATCGTACGTGGTGCGGGTCCGATCTTACAATGGCACCTGCTTCAGTATGCTCAGTCAGCCAGTGACATTTAAAGAAGGTCAGTGAACTTTTTGTGATAGTTGTTAACTGTTTATTTATGTATTTATTTTTTACATGCGCTTCCCCTAAAGCCATTTGTGCTATAATGCTATATACACGAGGGTATATTATCTTCTCCACAACTATAAGTAGAAGCTTTCCCCCAAATATGGAAATCCAGTGATGGCATTGTTGTGATACCAACAGTAGTCTGGGCACATCAGTGGGTTTTTTTTTCTTTCAGAAAAACTTCAAAGTAGTACCTCTTTGGAAAGCTAAAATCATTTGGGTTTTTTTTTGGTTTTGTTTTTTACTTTTAAGGATATATTTTTAGTATGCACATGTAGTGAAATAAATGATTAATAATTAGAATAAATTGAGTAAATCTGCTGATGTCAAGTAGGATGAAATATTTATCTGATCAATATAGGTGTATATGTAAGGAATACATGAAAACATGACAAAGTTTGCTGTTATAAGAAAATAATGAACAATGTTTTGGGCTTGCAACTGGTCCTCTGTTAAAAAGACTCCAGTAGTGGAAAACTTGACTATTGAATGGCTAACACTGCTGACTCCTTACACAAATAAATATAATTGAAATTCATTAATTCAAATTGGGGAAATATTTGCATATAAACATCTGATTTAAGCATGCAGTTTGCATAAGGCTAAACTGGAGGAAGTACACTTCGCTTATTTGCTAGCTACATTACCCGTGTAGCTCCAGTGCTAATCTAAAGAAGCAAACCTCAAACATCAAGCACGGTTCCTTCTTTACACGTTATCTTTTTGTGTTCTTTGTGCCCTCCTGACCTCATCAGTGCCATGTGCGCCCACCAACGTGACAGTTGCGAGGACCTGTACTAATCGCACCACAGTGATGTGGCAAGCCAGCCTTGGCGCTCAGTCGTATAGGGTCATTGTTGTGGGTAACAAAGGTCACCAGACAACATGCTCATCCAATACCACCACTTGCAGCCTGACCGATCTGCACTGTGGCCAACTGTACAATGTCAGTGTGGTAGCCATTGATGACGCTTGCTCCAGCCTCCAGAGCCAAAGTGCTACACTGCAGACAGGTGTGTGTGCATGTGTGAGTGTGTGTGTGTGTGTGTGTGTGTGTGTGTGTGTGTGTACAGTATTGAAGAAATAGTTTATATTATACATTGTATATTATGAGTCTGTAATTAATCACTGTAATGGTAATAAATACTGTAATTCCACAGTAATTAAGTATTTATTCATAAATTTATTTGCTGACTACCTTTAAGTCATTCTCAGATTACAGTTCTAATAATAAAAATAATAATAATAATAATAATAATAATAATAATAATAATAGTTTTTCATTAAACATTTGCTCTACCTTCTTCCACACAGGTCCTTGTGCACCCTTTAACATCCTCAGTACAATTAAGTGCATCACTAACACTGTAACGCTGAACTGGGACTCGAGCCCCACCAGCGTGTCCTTCACAGGGAGGGCTGTAGGATCAAACGGACACACAGTGGGGTGTAACAGCAGCTCTGCACAGTGTCAGTTCGCCAACCTGCACTGCGGCCAGGATTACACAATCAGCTTGATGGCCAGTGATGGAGTGTGCTGGAGCACAGACAGTGCGATCTACAAACAGTCCACAGGTAAACTTCATAACTTCCACTTTGTCTCATTTAGTAATGTGCTTATATTACATTGTTGTAATGTCGTCTCGTAATTTACTTTTATCGCTATGTATATTGTCATATTACTTCTATTCTACTCTGTTTCAGTCTATTCTACTATTACAATGTTTGAGGTTTATAATAATTACTCCTCACAGTGAACTTTTAAATAACTGGCTGTCTAATGCCTTTATAAGGACATAAAAGCCCAGATTACAGGATGATGTTAATGTAAAATGATTAATTTTGCAGTAAGATTTACCACAGCCTGAATGTCATATAGGATGATTGATGATATTAGGGCAAGTATTAAATTAGCAGAATTCTGTTTTAGCCACTTGAGTATAAATTAAACCCTTATTAAATAAAGTCATAATAATGAGTAAGTGTGCTGAAATTATGCCTGAAGTTATTTATTAATTATTGTTACTTATGTTGACAGTTATGTAGACTTATTGTCTTATTTGAGGTTCATATAAATTTACATTTTTTGAGCATTATATTTGAGAATCACTTTCAGTCCTGTTTTTATTTACTCTCTTCTTTTAGGTTTTATTTATATTGGTTTATTATGTTGTAATGTCTTGTGTGGTAATGTACAGTATATGTGTGGCCTTCTTGGCCAGGTCTCACTTGTAAAAGAGATTCTTTGCAACTTTAAATGTATAAATTAAAAATAGCTGCTATCTATCTATAAATCTTTGTTAATTGTAAACATATATCATATTTGTCAAAGGTTACATTTAAACATATAGTTTTAAATCACTGTTAATATCATTTTATTTATTTTGATAATAGTGAATATACTTACAGTATTCAGGATTTCATATCAACCTGAATTTGAATTGGTCCTGTAATAAATAATATGCCCTTATGCTACAGCTCCCTGTGCCCCAATGACTGTTTCTAAATTCCTGCATTGTGATACCAACATGCTGAGTGTGTCCTGGACCCCTAACCCCTTGGCTCTAAGCTACAGTGTCCTCATCACACCTGCAAACGGACTTGTGCTCGGCTGCACCTCATATGACACGAGCTGTGATATCTCAAATTTGCAATGTGGTCTGAGCTACTCACTCACTGTCCTGGCCGCTAACCGCGTGTGTGCTGGACCGGAGAGCCCAAGTCAGATCATCCAGACAGGTACATAACAATCAACCATCAAATATAGTACATGGAGGTTTATATTAATGTGCTTGTCAATACGTTATCCTTTCTATAGTAACAACTTACTGGTAGACTGTCCACATAAATGGAGAAGAAAACATATAATAGTATCATAGATACTATGACATTTTCTGTGGGGAGACATTTATTTAACAATTATGAAAGGAGTCTCCAGTGTCAGCATTTATAACTATGCTCTGTGACTGTCTCATGCTCATGTTGTTCTTCTATCATTTTGTCACTCATGCTCCTCTGCCTCCCCTGCTACTGTTTCTCTCTCTCTCTCTCTCTCTGTGTGTCTCTCTCTCTGTCTCTGCAGCTCCGTGCATACCTACCTCTGTGTATGCCAGTGTGGTGTGTGTCAGTAACACCGTGCAGGCCTCGTGGGGTCAGGCGGTGGGTGCTCTGACCTACACTAGTGTCCTCACTGCCCCAAGTGGATCCACCCGTTCCTGCTCCACCTCTGCCCTATCCTGCAACTTCAGAGGCCTGACCTGTGCTCAGACCTACATACTCAGTGTCTTCACAAGCAACAATAACTGTAACAGCACCGCCACCACAGATGTCACCGTTACCACAGGTTTGTGAGTTCACAGGGACTAAAAAAACGAAAAGAAATATTGCCTTTTTTATGTTCACTTGATTCTCTGGCTTTTACAGGACCTTGTGACCCAAGTAACGTGGTTGCTCAGCTGCAATGTGGCTCGGGTGCTGTAAATGTATCATGGCAAGCAAGCGCTGGTGCCCGTACGTACACCGTCCAAGCCTACATGCAGAACCAGACAGCTCCCTCTGCTTCCTGCATCTCTTCCAGCACAACCTGCACACTCACACAGCTGCAATGTGGAACGCTGTTTAATGTGAGCGTGCTTGCTAGTGACGGCACCTGCAGCAGCAATCCCTGGGCGCGAACAACTGTGAAAACTGGTATGAAAAGAGACAGGGGCAGGATGGGAGGACAAAGGAGAAGCCTTAGAGAAACTTTGAAAGAGTGTTTTTCAGAGATATTTAAGAGAGAGAGAGAGAGAGAGAGAGAGAGAGAGAGAGAGAGAGAGAGAGAGAGAGAGAGGAAAGTTAACTAGAACTAAAGGTGGATGCAGAGGTTGAAAATGACGAAGGAAGTGATGCAAAAATTCTTTGAGTGATTTACATTGAAATAAGAAAAACATGCACGTATGAATGCATGTATTATTAACCTCTCAAATCCTGGGGTTTCCTCTCTTTGTCCTCTCTCAGCCCCCTGCCCGCCTGTGCTGCAGGTTTTCCCTTCCAGCTGTATCAGCAATCAGGTCATGGTCTCATGGACCTGGGTACAGGATGTGAATGTGACTGTGAATGCCACCTCGGCGCTCAGTCATTCAGTAGGCTGCAAGTCTGCTAATAATAACTGCACCATGCAGGGACTGTGGTGTGGACAGAGGTACACATTGCAAGGGACCTCCCAAGGCCTGTGGTGTAACAGCACTCCTGGCGTTCCTCTCAGCATTGTTACAGGTAAAGACAACACAAATGACATATAATGGTGACAATTGTATGGGTGATATTACTGATAGAGCATAAATACTACTGACACATAGGGACACCATGTGTATATTGACACATAGGGACACCACATATATATTCTGACATGTACAGTATACCAATTGGATGGAGAGTTTATACTAATGACAATTACAGCTGATGCTACTGACACAACAGTGTGATACTACTGATATATAAGCAGATATAACTAACACGTGATACTACTGACAATTACAGCTAATACTGCTGAAACATAGGGATGACACTACTCATGTATGAGTAATGAGGTGACAATTACAAGTCATTATTAAAGGACTGTTCAGTCAGTTTTTAATTTGTTTCGCCTTAAACTGTAAATCGTGACACTACTCTGTGTGTGGTCGCCATGTTGTTTCCTCAGTTCCCTGCACTCCTGCAGCAGTGAGCGTTGACTACACCTGTGGAACGAGCATGGCGGTGCTAAGCTGGAACGACAGCCTGGGCCGGGAGAACTTCATCGCACGTATTCAGACTCAGGACCACTCAGACTCTTGCAGCAGCAACCAGACACGTTGCTCACTTTCTTCTCTGCGTTGTGGAAGAGTGTACAATGTCAGCGTACGGGCTGTGGCAGGACAATGCAACAGTAGTGACGCAGCAAGGACCCAGATGCAGTCCGGTAATAAGATGAACGCCAGTGCACTTCTGATTAAACTAAAATTTCAGCACTACAGCACACAAACACATGTACTACTTGAGTGGTTCGAGTATCAGCAATAGAAGCATACAAATTATGCAAACAGATTCTCAGGCTACCTGTTGTCTTGTGGTTTGCACATACAAAGTTTCCGTCTTAAATTGTATAGACATCCACTTTCATTTTATACCTCCTTCATTCCACTCTTCTTTTCCAGCTCCATGTGCTCCTCAGAATGTGTCCATCAGTCTGCAGTGTGCCAGTAACACAGCATCAGTGGCCTGGATACTAAGTCCTGGTGCCATAGGATACAACGTCACTGCTCTAGGACGTGACGGCGATGTCAAATACTGTCGCACCTCAAATACCTACTGCCAAATACCCAACATGCACTGCTCACAGACATACAACTTTGTGGTCACTCCATTTTCAGACATGTGCAATGGGTGGCCAAGTAGTGCTTTTACCTTCACTGCAGGTATATAAACACATGACTTTCCCAACACCACTACAACTTTAGGCTACCATCACAGTAAGATAAGTAACCACATTCCCTCTTGGTATCAGGTCCATGTCCACCCAGTGGAGTCCAGGTGTCCCTGCTGTGTCAAAATAATGCCGGTTCTGTTAGCTGGACTGCTGCCCTCAATGCTGAGAAATACATTGCCACTGCGACAAGCTCAGATGGCTTAAAGCACAACTGCACCACAATTGGAACCAGCTGTGTCTTACTTGACCTCTACTGTGGAAAGAACTACAGTATCACAGTTGTTACTGTACAGCGTGACTGCTGGAGTGACCCAAGCGCACCAGTACTACTGCGATCAGGTGAATATCTATGTACATCTATATAAAATGGCACAAATTTGGTGGTAGTCAGTCTTGGTGATGTTGCTAACTTTCGCCAGGCTTGTCAAACCCAGACCCTCCATCTAAACTGCTCTCTTAAGCCCATCCCTCCAATACGTGCATGTAACAGTAACATCATAACACCCTTTTCCTCCAGCTATCTGCCCTCCTGCCAACCTGGCCGGAGTTACTCAGTGTGGCACCAATGACATCACCATCACATGGGACCCCAGCCCTTGGCCAGGTGTCACCTACTTCCTGTTCTCTCAGCAGGACAGCAGAGCAAATTCCACTTTCAACACCACGGCAACATACATCACATTAACCCACCTCCAGTGTGGTTGGCTATTCACAGTGCAGGTGGCAGCACAGGATACCACCTGCACCAGCAGTTACAGTGCACCAGTACAGATCCGCACAGGTACTCTACATAATATTGAAGAATTCTTTTTAGGAAGACTCTAGGCAGTTATTAAATAATGCCTCTTCTTTGGTTGTGCTTAGCTCCATGCTCACCATCCACTCTGACAGCTACTGCTAGTTGTGGTACAAACCAGGGTAACCTTACTTGGATTGGTGGTGTCGGTGCCCTCTTTTACACTACGACTCTGGTCAGCAGTGATGGTGATTCCATTTCCTGCAAATCCAACACTACTTCCTGTGTGGTGAATCTGGACTGTGGCAGCATTTACACAGCTACTGTAATCTCTTCGACTGGACTCTGCAACAGCACTGCAAACAGCAGCATCCAATTTACCTCTGGTAAGCAAGACATACACATGTTTACAGTCATGAGAGACCACATTTGTTCTAGCTTGTTAGATATAGCACATGAATAAAGGCTTAGCACTGTAACTGCTTTGTAAGAAAGTTTAGTATTAAAATATAGTATTTTTAAATAAAGCTGTCAGCATATTTGCTATCTTTCTTTTCTCATCTGTCCCTTATATCGTCCCCACTCCATCTCTGCAGCACCATGTCTGATCAGTAATGTACAGACTCAGCTTGACTGTAGTGCCAATTCATTGGCAGTGCAGTGGGCTGCTGTTACTGGAAACAAAACTTACACCGCACTGGCTATCGGCACTGATGGCACACGCACTTCCTGTGATACCAATAGCACTTCCTGTACCATCCAGAGCTTAAGATGTGGACGCAAATATGGCATTGCTGTGACCACCTCCAGCATTAGGTGCAGCATCCACGGTTCTGACCTCCAAGTGCAAACAGGTATGAACTTGCAGAGATGCATAGATACGCTGTAGGTGTGTTGAATCCAGAGAAAAACAGAAAGTGGTCACCTTTAATGTCATAAAAATTGTATGTATGATTAAGGGCTTCTCTTATTCTTTCCCATCAGCCCCCTGTAAAGCAGAGAACCTGTCAGTTTATCTACAGTGTAATACTAGCATTGCCACAGTATGGTGGAACACCACTGGGGTGGACCAGTCATACAGTGTGTTGGCAGTGAATAACACAGGTGGAGTAGTGGTCTGTGACACCGGAACTTCATACTGCACTTTCACCCAGTTTCACTGCGGAGAGACATACACAATAACTGTTACCGGGCTTACGCAAAATTGTACCAGCCAGCCTAGCACCTCTGTGGATCTCAGCACAGGTAAGGTCAATACAGGCAAACAGGTGAGAGATGGAGATACCTTCCCCCACAGGTGAAAGACAATATTATTTATGCAGTCGTAACAGACAGTGATACCGGCTCAAAGGTGAGACAGTAATACCTGCCCACTAGTGAGAGATAGGGATACATGTTTAAAGTTGAAAGATAGATAGATACCTACAAACACAAGACTCAGAGTTGCTTATACAGTGGTAAGAGGCAATGATACACAGGTGAGAGATAGAGAAATCTGCCCAAAGGTAAGACACAAAGGTACCTGCACACAGTTGAGAGGCAGAGGTAAATCACAGAGGTGTGTGGCATTAACTATTGCACACAGCTGAGAAATAGACATACCTATGCAAAGGTGTGAGGCAGGGATATCTGTACACAGATGAGACATAGAGATATTTTTACACAGGTGAGAGACATAGGTGAGAGATAGAGTTGCTTATACAATTGTCAGAGACAGAGATACCTGCACAAAGGTAAGAGATATGGAAACCTGTTCAAAGGTAACAGACAGGGATACCTGGATACATGAGAGAGGCAGAGTTCTTTATAAAATGGTATGACACAGTGATACCTGCCAACAGGTGAGAGAAAGTGATAGATGCAAACAGGTGAGAGACAGAGATACCTTGTGAGAGAGTGAGACTTTCTCCTTAACACACTACTTCGTCTCTTTCAGCTCCTTGCATCCCTACCCATGTCATAGCAAGCTACAATTGTGACACTTCGATCACCTATGTAACTTGGGACACAGCCCGTGGAGCTGACAGTTATGTGGTGTATGCAGTGAGTAGTCAAGGATACAAGTCCAACTGCAGCACCACAGACACCGGCTGCAATATCAGTGATCTCCGCTGTGGTCAGGACTACAATATCACAGTTGTCGCAGAGCATGGTGGTTGCAGGTCTCAGCCCAGCCAACCTTTCACTGTGTCAACAGGTAGTGATGATGAAAATTGGTTAAAAATTGGTTAAAAAAAGGTTTTACATTTCTCATGTTTTCCCTCTTATTTAGAAGGATATGTGTGTTTTGAGGAAAGATGGTGCGATTATATATTGGAATGATAGAGGGATATTAAGCTCTTTTTCTTTCTTATTGTCTCTCAATCCAGGGGTATGTCCTCACTCAAGTACTCGTGTCTTATTGGACTGCAGCAGTAACTCTGCTCTTGTTTCATGGACACCGGGTTATCGCATTCTATATTACAATGTCTCTGCTGATGCCTTGGATGTGGTTGACCATGTGACTTGTAGCACAACGGGGGTTTCCTGTAACGTGACTAACCTGCAATGTGCACAGACTTACCAGATTACAGTCAGTGGTCAGGGGAACACCTGCTCTAGCCCTGCCAAGGATTGGGTGTCCATTACCACAGGTAACAAGTCATAAAATATCAAAGTTAAATATCAATATTCAACACTTTTACCTTCTTTTTTAGGTGCAAGAGATCACACCTCTGCAATTTTTTTTATACAAATGTTTTATGTATCAGACCTCTTCTTTTATTCCTATTATTGCAGGCCCATGTCCCCCAGATCAGGTGTCTGTCCAGATTCCTTGTGAGTCAAAAGTTATGTCCGTCTCCTGGCAGATCTCTCACGGTTCTGTCTCTTACCTGGCTGTTGCTCAGAGCAGTGGGGGACAAAGATTCAATTGCAGCAGCAACTGGACAACATGTGACATTCCTGGACTCCAGTGTGGACAGACATATGAGGTTTATGTGTCAGGAGTGGCTGGAACATGTATAGGACCAAAGAGCCTGAGCCAGATTGTCAAAACCGGTGAGATAGGTCATCCTGTTCATTCTACCAGGGTTTTTGAGATCAAATCATGAATGTGTCTCATTCGTCTGAGAATATTTATGACCACCTTCTTGAGGAATGATTCATTAACTTGACCTCTATCTGACCTCATAAATACAGCTCCCTGTGTGCCTCAGAACATCCAGGCGATATTGGCATGTCAATCAGCGGTGCTTAACATTACATGGCAGCAGAGCGGTGAAGCCACACTGTACAGAGGCATGGTGCAGAACAGTACTGGTCAAGCAATGTTTCCTGTTACAGACAAGCCTTTCTTTACAGTTCCCAACATTCTCTGTGGCCTGACATACAATGTGTCAGTGGTGGCCCAGAACGATAAGTGCAACAGCAGCCGCAGTTCTGTACAAAGTGCCATCTCAGGTGAATATACAGCCATGATTACGGTACTCCTTCTTCAGTGAGGATATCTCTGCTAATTTAGGGTGCAAATTCTCCTAGAATGTCACTTCTCAGTGTTTGTATATTAGATAGTGACGTACATTACTGATCTTCATTGATAGTTTATGGAAAAGGAGTCTGTGTCTCTGCAGTTGTTGTCTTCACCATGTGCACATAGTCCAGAGAGTAGCACCTCTGTAAGTTGACTTTGGTGTGTGTCTCCAGCCCCATGTCCTCCTCAGGCCATCAGTGCAAATATAAACTGCACGTCCAACACTATCTCAGTGAACTGGTCCTCCAGCATTGCCGGTGTCAGCTACATTGCACAGGCCATCTCTTCCGATGGCTATTACACGTGTAACACCACAAACACGTTCTGCAGCGTCAGTGTGCCATGTGGCAGAACCTACAACATTTCTGTAATACCTAGTCAAAATGGCTGCAGTGGTGTCAGTTCACCTTATAAAATTATCCAAGCAGGTCAGTGTGGATTTCAATGTTAGTAAAACCTCACTGTTAATGAATGACAGTTTTTTCATGCAGTACATTTGTGCTTCTGTATGTGTAGCGCCGTGTGTCCCGACCTTGAAGAGCGTGGAGATGGACTGCCTGTCCAGCTCAGCCTGGGTGTTGTGGAACACATCTGTGGGGGCGGAGTCTTACACTGCTGTGGCAAGGGACAGTGATGGACACCAGTATCAGTGCAACTCTAGTGGCAGCATGTGTCCCATCCCTGGGTTACAATGTGGGAGGAATTACAGTTTCAGCCTCACAGCCACCAATACACAGTGCAGCAGTGGCATCAGCAACACCATGCAGTCTGAGACAGGTGAGAGATACGGAGAGGAAGAAAGAGAGAGAGAGACAAAAAAAGAGAATGAGAGTTACTGTATATCAGATTACAGCTGGTTTTATCTTTAGAACTGGATATATTTTTTAAAAATATATTATTATTGATGCATGTACTTATGTGTATACATATAGTTTCACAGTAGTGCTTATATATTATTCTCTCTTTCTTTAGTACCATGTGCTCCTGAGGGTGTGAATGTGTCAGTGGTTTGTAACACTGGGACAGTAAGTGTGCAGTGGTTGCGCAGTGTTGGAGCTCTCGCATACACAGCCACGCTTGAGCTGCCCGAGGGCATGGCTTCCTGCTGCACTATTCTTAATGATAGCACTTACTGTAATGTCACATCCCTTCCCTGTGGTCAGTCGTATATGGTGACTGTCACTGCAGCAGGACGAACCTGTAATAGCTCGCAGAGCAAGGCCATAATGGTACAGACAGGTAACACTCTCGCACAGACATCTACACTTCTCCTCTATCATACACCAACCACTTTCTACACATTACAAAGGATGTGTTAAAAACCAACTAGCCAATAAAGAGGTATGTTTTTAATGTCTAGCAAAATTAATATACAATATGTAAGTAATAAACCACTTCATTATTTATTAGTAAATAAAATCATATTTTTGTCACTCACATGTCATGTACGTATGCTAGCTGTAATCATTGTTCCCTCTTCGGATTCTCTTTTTACTCTGTTAAAGTTAATAAGAAAATAAAGTTAATAAGAAAAATGCTTGTCAAACTTGTCATGTTATCAAGAAAATGCAGTAATGATATTTACTGATTGTTACAAAGTGCTGACACTTACTTTCTCACAGTAAGCTGGTCTTCCATTCAGCTGTCGAAATGGAAATCGACTTATTGGGCATTTTCAATCAGTATAAACAAACTAAGTATCACGGCGAGTCTGTTATAAAATGAGTTGGGTTTCTGTGTATAGAGTATCATGACTCAGTGTTTAGCTGCTGGTGAGCAGGGATGTAAGGGGTGTGAGCCCACTGCTGGGCAAACAATTCACACGTCTCCACTATACCACTGGTACAGAGATAAAACAGACAGCACGACTAAAGCTTTATTGATAGTAAAACACTGTATACAACTGTCACAGGCAAATTAAAATATTTAAACCTAGTAGGCTATGTAAAAAATAAAGAAACACTTAAGAAAATCTGCACATTCTTAAAGCCCTGAGTGTCTACTTTCATATGAGCCGTTTAGCACTACTGTAGAGTGTGACATCATAAACATGACCACGCCCAAAACAACTGAAAAGTTGTTAAATAACACGTTTAAATAGCATATTATTAGGCATAGATTATGTAGCGCATCCTCCAAAGTCCCTATGTAAATTGTTACTATAGGAACATATTGCATCATATCAGAAGGAGAATTAGCGCATTAATATAAACCTGTCATTTATAGCTGCTCTACTGTCAGAGCTGCTGTTATAGAAACACCTTCTGACCAACCATATTTTAGAATTCTGTGGTATAATCTGCTATATCCTTTCCAAGTTACACAGTATATCCTATGTTGTAATATATCAAGTGTTACTATGAATGTTTCTCTATGAAGGTTTCTCATTGTCCTAATCATGTTTGGTTTTTTTTGCATATCCAGCACCGTGCCAGCCACCACGCCCCAATGTCACTGTGAGCTGCACTGATAACGTGGCCAGTGTGAGGTGGATGAATAGCACAGATGGTCAACTCTATACAGTAAATGCAATAAGCATGAACGGAACGTTCACAGACAGCTGCAACGGCTTTGATGGATCTTGCAACCTCAGAGGCCTAGTGTGTGGCCTGCAGTACACGGCTACTGTGGTGGCGCAACACAGCTCCTGTCTTAGCCTGCCGAGTCCTACAACACTTATCAAGACAGGTGAGAAGAGTCCTAGCATGCCACCAGACCCACTTGTTAAACTTGTTCAAGAGATTCATGGAAATGAGAGTGTATTTTTCATCTCCCTCACAACTACGTAAACAAACTAACCTTTAAGATCTAATCCCCTTAAGTCTTTTTTTTAATTAAATTATATAAAAATACTCAGTCAATAAGCCTGAATGGCACCTAAGCCATGCCTCCTTTGCTAGGAGTGTCAGGTACAAAATCCAACCCTCATTCGCTGAGACTGACATGCACAGAAGCTACACCCCTTGACTAGGATCGACAATTAGAGAGACCACACCTCCTTCTTTGATACAGAAATACACAGAGGCCAAACCTGTTTATTAGGACCAACAGGTAGAAAGGCCATGCCTTCTTCAATTGAACTGAGAGATAAAGAAGCCATGCCCCCTTCAGTGGGATTGACAGCCACACAACCCTTACTACTCTCAGCTTCTTGATTTTCTATAATAAAACTACTCAGAAATTCTATATTTTTCTCTGCTTTAGTACCGTGTGTTCCTCAAAATGTCATGCTGAACTTGGACTGCAATGCCCGCAACTTGACCGTGTCCTGGAACAAGAGCTTGGGGGCACAATTGTACATAGCAACGGTGATGGACAGCTCTCGGCACTCCACTAACTGCCACAGCCTTTCTGACCGCTGCACCATTAGTGGCCTGGCATGTGGAAATATCTACCATGCAAGCGTGGTTGCCTCTGACGCATACTGCAGCAGCCAGCCCAGCAACATCCAAGACACAGACTCAGGTAATAAACACACCCACACACCGAATGGATGAAAAGTACCCATGTTGTTCAACAAATTATAAAAGAATACAATAGTTGATTCAATTGATGTTTTATAAGAGGAACAAAACACAAAAGTGATGTCATGACAGTCCTTGCTAATGGTAATTTTAGTTGGTGTGCTAACTCTAGTTGAACCACCGTAAGAAACCGTTTTGAGGAGTGGAGTTTGGTGTACATTGTTGGAAATGGGGGATCAATGAGTAACACCCATTTAAACAAACCTTATCTAATGCACATTTAACAACATGCTTTGTCACCAAGCAACTCCAATCTGTCTTGATTAATTACCAACTACATTTTTGTCTGCGCTCTCGCAGTTCCATGTGCTCCCAGTAATCTCCGGGCTCAGATGGACATTCTGACCGGCACAGCCGTGCTCTCGTGGTATTTAAGTGCCGGTGCATTGAGGTACAAGGCCTTGGCAGTGAGCAGCATTTCAGGAACCAATGTCTCCTGTGACACTAATCAGACAAACTGCAACCTGATCAATCTGTTGTGTGGAGACAAGTACAATGTCACGGTGCAGGCTAAGGGAAGCGTCTGCAATAGCTCTGCTTCCATGGGTCAATACCTTCAGACAGGTGACGTTTTACCCCTTATAAATAATTATACTGTACTTATTAAGATATAAATTGTTATTCTTCAGCTGTTTCATCATGAAACACAGCTTTTTTCCCCACTGTAATAATGGCTATGAAAATTCTAAATCGTAAAAAGTTTCTCTTGTAATCTCAGGGCCATGTGTTCCGGTGCTGGTGAGTGTGAACTACCAGCCACCTGTTGCTCTGCTCATGTGGGAAATGACCCGAGGCGCTGACAACTATATCGCTCGGGCCGTGTCACAGCAGGGCTTCCAGGCGTCCTGCTCAACCCGTGACACCTCATGTGCGCTCAACAATCTCAACTGCAGCCAGATCTACACCATCTCTCTGACAGCCTACAACGACCTCTACCAGGATGGGGTCAAGTCCAACACTCTTACACTAAACACAGGTGAGGAAGAGCCAACCAACTCATATTAGACAGATTAGAATGCAAAAAGAGTTAACTGTTAACCGTAAAATTATATCTAAGTGGTTGGACATGCCAGTAAGCACTGTTTGATCAGTAGTGAAGAAGTGAAAGCTGCATCACACCACCCAAGCACTACCTATACAAAGCCAATACGCAAAACTCAAAAACAAAACCAGACAGAGGTGAGGGAAGTCACAGTGAGACCAACAGTCACTCTGAAGGGGTTGCAGAGAACAGTGGCTATCTATCTATCTATCTATCTGTCTGTCTGTCTGTCTGTACTGGCCAAACTTCAATTAACACCATACTTACAGTGAAATAGGGTAATGGCAGCATCATGCTCTGAGGATGCTCAGAACCTGAGATTCTTGTCAAAATTGAATGGAGACTGAATGGTACAAAAGAAATGGTGATATATTACAATAGAATCTGCTTCAGTATGCTAAAAAATAGGACAATGGTCCCAAACTCATGGCAAAAGCAACCCAAGAATGATTACAAAAAAAATGCTGAATGTTCTACAGTGGCCAAGTCAAAGTCAAGAATCTGTGGCACTGTTTGAAAATTGCAGTCAGCAAACAACAACCAATGAATCTGAAGAACCTTGAGAAAATCTGCCAGGAAGCATGAGTGAAAATCACGCCCAAGCAGTTTGCAGTTATTGCAGTAAAAGTTTGTTATATCAAGTACTAGTCTGAAGGAGTTATACATACAGTATATATGCAATCAGCATTTTTTAGTTATTGTATTTTGTTTTTTAAGATGTGCTTACATATAAAAGACAACTATAAGAGCTGGAAGTGTAATTTGTAACCCAGATGAATGATGCTATAAATGTTTACCTTTATACCTAATATACACAAAAGAAGATTGTAAAGTTAGAATGTTCTACTTAAATAGACTTTATACTTAAAAAAAAAACCCAATATTTTGTCACATACTCTACTGACCAATTTTTCCATGATATCACCTAACAAAAAGGTCAAAATTTTATTGCTCAACCTCTTAAAATTGATCAGTTATAATTAGAGATCTCAAATTCCACCTGACTAAACAGAAACACACAATGTGTTTGCAGAGCCCTGTCCTCCTGTCATCCTGTCAACCCGAGCGATGAGTGACCACGGTGAAGTGACATGGGAGTCAAGTGTCGGGGCTGTGGGATACATGGTCGTGCTCGAGGGACAGCAGGGGGACACCCTTTACTCCCAGACCAACGAGACCTCATGCAGCATACCAGGACTGCTGTGTGGGACGGTTTATGTCACCCATGTCATAGCTATCGGCATCAGCCTCAACAGCTCGAGCAGTGCAAATACCCTGCTCACTACAGGTTAGTGACAAGATACCGTATATTCGTATAGAATGTTTGAGGAAACATTTTTAATGACACAAAATATGTACATTGCTGCTCCTCAAGTTACTGATTGGCTGACATGTCATTATCTCCAGTCCCCTGCCTGCCAGACCCAACCAGCTTTGTAGTAGCAGTGCAGTGTGCAAATGATTCAGCATCCATCAGCTGGGCCTGGAGTGCAGGAGCAACGTACTATGAACTGAATGCTAATAGCAATAGTTCGGGCCAATTAAAATGTGTCACAGTGCAGAACAGCTGTAACATTACATACCTGGAGTGTGGGCAGACGTACAGTCTCAGCCTGACAGCCTTCAACAGTGCGGGTTCAGCTAGCTGGGAAACCAACATCACCTTCCAAAGCCGTGAGTCTTAACCAGCTTAAGTAAAGAATAAACTATTTGGGGTTTGCTGTTATAGGAAAATAATCATTGGTGTTACAGCATGGTGAGAAGGAACCCCCATCGAAAGCAGGGTTACTGTTACTACCTTGAAGTTGATTATTTTCCAATAGCAGTTCTGTCTTTTCTTCTTATACAATTACAAAAATTGTATTAAAAAACTTTTCAATAATTAAAGATGTTTACTTTTTATCCATTTATAGTCACATTTAATGTTAAAGAATCATCAACACCTTCAACACACACATAATCAACACCTTCTTACTGATCAATATCAAGAAATCTATACTGTATTTAATATTAATAAGACTGCCCTCGACCTCTAGGACCCTGCATGCCCCGTTATGTGGCAGCGAACCTGCAGTGTGGCACTCGCACGGCCGTGCTGACCTGGGAAAAGAGGCCGGGAGTCCTGTACTACATGGGTAGCGTCACTTTCGTACCTGGAGTAGCCGCTGTAGTGTGTAACTCAAGTGCAGACAGCTGCAGCTTCAGTGGGCTGCATTGCGGAGTGCAGTACTCCCTGCATGTTAGAGCTTACGCCAGACAGTGCTGGAGTGATTTTAGCGCACCTGTCAACATCACTACAGGTCTCTCTCTCTCTCGACTGCATTATTTTTTCCTTTTCTGATACTCTATTAATATTTTTGCTTGTTCTCATTCTTGTCTTCACATTATATTTAAGCATGGCTTAAGTCCATCAAGGGGATTTAATCATCTATCCTTTGTTCAGAACCCTGCCAGGTACAGAACCTCACCATTACTGGTTCATGCACCACCAATACACTCCAGCTGAACTGGTCCAATGCCTCTGGTGCGCTCCTTTACACCATCTCAGTCACAGGAAACCTGGGCTACACCGACTCCTTCCAGAGCATAGTGTCCAGTATGCATACGGCGGTTCCCTGTGGCCAGAGCTACAGTTTCAGTGTGTTGGGGCAGAATGATCGGTGTCACAGCCTCAATAGCACCACTACCAAGTTTTCAACCGGTACTGTCATGACTGCCTTGTGCATATCTCTCCATGTACAATTTTCTACTCTGAAATGTAATGCTCATGCTGACGTATGTGACAAATAATGGAAATTTGTCTCACCCCAAAAACTTTGTGTAAATTTCATCCTTAACAACATGAGCACAAGACAACCTTTTGTGATTACAGCAGCAGGTTTTAGATACAGATTCACAGTATCCAATTGAGATTATTTACTGATGCAAGGGTGAGACTGTTTTTAGGAAATCCTTAATCTATTGCTCCAGTAAAAAAAAACAAAAAACTCCTAACCCTTTCTCTGTAGCCCCATGTGTGCCGACTGGTGTGCAGGCGTTCATTCAGTGTGAGGACAGCACTGCCTCTGTCAGCTGGGCTGGAAGTGATGGGGCAGTAAATTACACTGCAGTTGCTCAGGAACAGACATTAGGCCACACCCACATGTGCACCACCAATACAACAGTATGTACCTGGAGTGACCTGTTGTGTGGAGAGACCTATGTAGTCCGTGTCATCGCCAGCAACCTGCAATGCAGCAGCATCCTTAGTGACAGCACCACTATCCGCATGGGTGAGACAACCTCCAACCGTCTGTAAGAGCTTTAAGGCTTCAGCGTACTTAATAAAGAGATGCTGTTTATGTGGGTTGTAGGAAGAGAAAAAATACACCTTGACAAGCTTACATACTCTCTGCATATTTGTATTGTCCTCCACTCCTGCAGATGACACTAATATAATAATAAAATAGAAGAAGAATATTACTGCTTCCCAGAGTCACCCATCTTGGAAGTAATCGACTTGGGTATGCCTTGTGTAGAACAACCAATCACAGGCTTGGCTGCATAGTGTGACTGTCTGACGAGTTTGCCCAGCTACCGTGTTTACGACACAACTTCCACATGACTTCCATTTGCTCAACAATTACATCATGTTGTTTGTGGTAGCCTGCCAAACGTCTTCTCTGCATGAACTATGCTGAAGCCTTTACACTATAGCTATAAGCCTAATGAGATAACAGTGAAGGGAAGCTTGTGAATATCAATAAATTTCAATGGTCTGCTTTATGAATATTAATGACAATTGGGTGGTGTCACTATCAGGACCTAATCAAATGTGTGGTTGTCCTGTGTAGCTCCATGTATACCCCAGAATTTAAGCGCCACTATGGACTGTGGCCTGAGGGTTGCGTCTCTGACCTGGCAATCCAGCCGGGCCGCTCAGGCATACGTGATGACTGTTGAAAACGACATCAGCCAACAGTTGGGGCTAACCACTAATAACACCAGTGCTCAGGTCTCAGAGCTCCAGTGTGGACAGAAGTACTATTTCAAGGTGTCAAGTGTGGGACAAGGGTGCGGGAGCAGGCCGAGCAACACCTCCGTCCTGCAGACAGGTGTGCATACACATACCAACAATATAAATGAACACATCAGACAACATTTGCATACATAGTTTTACTTACAGATTATTCC
>JAOUWY010000032.1:19729133-19740598 GCA_025728095.1 Prietella phreatophila
CCTGTCCAGGGTGTACCCCGCCTTGTGCCCGATGACTCCTGGGATAGGCTCCAGGTTCCCCGTGACCCTGAAGAAGGTATAAGCAGTTGAAGATGAGATGAGATTAATATGATATAGCTGCAAGCTGTGATCTGTGGGGTCGAAGCACCCTTTGCAAGTAATGAGTCTTTTATTGATCACATATACATTACAGCACAGTGAAAACCTTTTCTTCGCATACCCCAGCATGTCAGGAAGTTGGAGTCAGAGTGCAGGGTCGGTAATGATACAGCGCCCCTGGAGCAGAGATGGTTAAGGGCTTTGCTCGAGAGCCAAACAGTGGCAGCTTGGCAGTGCTGGGGCTTGAACCCCCAACCTTCCGATCAGTAACCCAGAGCCTGGCAGTCCTTTAGAACACTAAAGAGACGATCGTATTTTTTAGGTTTTCTCACGATAGGTCAATTCTAAACATACCAAATACCTTCTGAAAGCTGATTGGTTGACAGAAGCAATGTTATTTTAAGTAATGAGTTAATTATTAGAGATCCATTTAGATGTCTACAGGGAATGATAATTACATTAGATTATGTGTGCAACAAACAACTGGGAAAAAAATAATCATTGTTTATTGAAAAAGTGTATCAGAAAGCAAATTTCTATCAAAACAATTAAAAAATAATCCCTGTTGCAGATGTGCTGCTGGTGCCGGAAGTCAAGGTCGTGGACGGTGTGACCCTGCACATTGAGTGGGCTCCAGTCACTGGTGCCAGTAATTACAGCCTGATTGTGTGGGAAGACACCGAATCTCATCCCTTCGAGGTAGAACTGACCGTTCAAGGCAAGGCCTTGGATGTCCCCGACCTTAAACCGGACACACACTACTGCGTCACCCTGTCTGCCAACAGCTCCATTACCCAGCATACCTACTCCTCCCCAGTGTGCATCACCACTGGTGTTCCTATATGAATCCAAAGAACCTTCATGTCTGCGTGGGAACAGCAATATGGCCACCAGTTCATCCCTGCTTTTAGAATATCTGCTGTCGTTAGCTACTTAGGAGAAATATAATGAAATCAAATAAACCATGAAAATATTACAAGAATTATTTTTCTAGCACTAACACGGTTCGTCTAGATGTAACACTGTATTTCACATTCAAAACTGTGATTGTCATTATAGAAGCAAGACTTAAACACCAAAATATTCCTATCCACACATTTCTAATGAAAAGGGCTGATTAGATGGTTTGATTTGAGTTCTTTAAGTCTTCAGTAGAACATATAAGCTTAAGCCTCTATTAAAATAGATTTTATTTCAGCCATGTCCAGTGGAAATTTTGAAAACTATTGTATTATTAATATAAGCATAGTCACTTTTGTTTAATAAGAACATTTCAATTAATCATGTACGAATACTGCATATATAGAAAGAGCAAATAAAATACTGTTTATCACGCAATATGTTTTTAAGGTACATATTGTATTGCCTTGTAAATGCTAAACTATACAGTTTAGTGACTTTTCATTAAGTCAGAAGTGAATGACTAAAGGAATATTAATATTTCCTGTTATATAAAATAGTCCTTTCTTTATAAGGTCTGTGTTGTATGTGCAAAGTTTCTTTATGTATTACTGAATTCCACAGAGAGACATTCACTTATACTGCCAGTTTTGGATGAAAATAATATTAATATTAAATTTCTAGAAATACATTTAAATGTATATTATACTGGAACGGTTTACAATCTGTCCAATGTAGGCGAGCATTCTTAGTAGTTAAACATGCTAAGAATGTTTTTGTTCAGAGGTCGGGAACCTTTTCAGCTGGCAAAGCCAAAAAATAAAAGGTTATGATTTTTTCTTTAAAGAGCCAGAGAATAGTTCATGTTTACCATTAGTTACTATTAATGCATAATTATCAAAAGTGGTAATGTAATAAAAGCATGTCACATTTCACATTTTTGCATGTCCTTACACTACACCTAATAGGCCGGTAGTTGGTACTTGGACATAATTTAACCAACTATGATAGCTTCATAAAATGGTCGATCAATACAAAATGCAGTATGTAAGAGTAAATTGAACACTACTTACCATTAACGTGACTTCCACAAATTCAAATTTGACAAAAACTGAAAACAGACAGTGGATATGTAGTTTTCAACGAATTTATGAATTAGACTGGCTTCGCGACTCCTGTTTTAGACAGTGCTTGACTTGCTCCAACTTTGCATTCCATACTATCCACCTTTTTCCCAAAGAAACCAATGAGTGATGAAGATGGATTCTAACACCCATTGTACTGTTATCCTTTTCTGGTTTCTATTTCAACCCTTATTAAAACTGGCTAAACAGAACGACTGAATTAATTAAACAGAAACTTTTTGAGTGTTAGTAAGAATAAAAATTAGCTCAGGATCAAGCTCTGTTGTCATTGGCTGCCACAACAACATCAATAAACATTAGAAATTCTTGGAAAACACTTGTTTTGAGCACCAGCAAACCCGAAAAGAGCGTCCGTGTCTGGTGACGTATGCTTTACATTCTATGCTAAAGTTTGACAAGAGGAAATGAGCATGGCTAACTTAAAATACCCCCCAAAGAGGGTATATGGGTGCCCTTATTATTCTGTGGACAAAAAGTCCTCCGAACTTCACCCCGATCCGGAGCTGCATCTAGGATATGAACGCCCACCTGTTACCAAGCGGCTGAAGCTAGTTACCCAAGCTGCATGTTTAGCTTGGCTTGCTTTCTGACTGGGCTCTACATCTGCTTTAAAAAAATAAAAAATAAAGTCACAGTGTTTCCTGTACAAAACCTGGTCTGTTTTATTGCCGTGCAGGTCATTATATCCTTCTGTGCTTTTGTAATTTTGGAGTTCTTCACAACAACGCCTTCAGAGAAAACTATCAATATCAAAATAATATCAATACAGCTAACCTCGGGACATCGCTTCATGTTATCTACCCAGTCATTAAACTTTGACTGGTGAGGTACTGTCAAAAGGCGGTCACATTAATGTCACATTATCAGCTAGGAACATACGCTAATTTGAGTATGAACACTGGAAACCAGAAAAGTAAAACAGGCTTGTGGTACGAGCCAGGCGAGACTCCTGCTTTCAGGAAAAAGGTGGATAAGACTAAATATTTCCTACCTTTCTGCTAAGAATGTAACTGTAAGCATCCAAGCTATGGTAAACTGTCACTGAATCTCTGGCATAAACATATGGGGTTAGAATTGTTTCATTATTCCAAATAAATAGATTACAATCCACAAATAAATTTAGTGAGATTTGCAAAAATTAAACAAATTCACAAATGCATTGAATGAGATCAGCAAATTTGTGCTGGTAGTTTCACAAAAATAAATGAAATTGACAAATAAATGAGATTTACAAACAAATAAAAAATAAATAAATACACACACACACACACACAAATATGTTTTAATGTCACAAACACAACTCTGCCTTGCATTCATTTGTGGATCACTGCACGCATTTGTGGATTTTGAAAAATTTCTAGCTTCAGGATTGAATACATATAGTTGGATTCCGGACTTCTGTCCTGTACAAACAGATGTAGTTGATGACGTACGTGATGACGACATCGACGCGCGTCTCAGTTGGAGGGAGGGGCAGACACAGCCCACAGCGACGGAGCGTTTTTTTTTTTTTTAGAGAGAGAGAGAGAGAGAGAGAGAGAGAGAAGATTGAAAGATAGGGCACAGGGCGAGTAATGATGATGATGATTTATGTTAAAACACAAAGTTTATTGTTTTACAGTATCTGATTTGTAGAGAACATATTTCGAGGAACCGCCGGGGCTAGCTGACATTTCTGGGTAAGTAAGAAAAGACACTTTTCTCTCAGAACTGTAGTCAGAAAGTTTAGCTAACAAACAAACAGGCTGCGTTATTTGTGTGACTACCTGTATTCCGACAAACCCCGCCTCCTGCTTAACGATTGGGTTTTTCTTAGGTCGGGCGGACGGCCTGCGCGCTGATTGGACAATTCACGCGTCAATCCGTATCAGTTTATTGTCTCCGGATCGTACTAGCCAATCTTAGCGTAGGAGGCGGGGTTTATCAGAATAGGTTGGGTTTAAAAAATAAGAGCTTTGTTTTATTTTATCTGTTATCGTTGAGACATTTTATTTGTCTTGTTGATTTTAAAGTGCAGATTGCGATTTGATCCGCAAACTTATTTGTCCAGAAAGAGAAGTGAGGTTTTTGAACGAAGATACCAAATCGCTAGCAAAGGCTGTCGTCAAAACAAACAAGAGTTACTGCTAATCATAACATTAGCATAACTAGATTGGCTTTTATTTATGTTTCCCTTCAATAGTGGATGCACTTTTAAAACTTGCTGATAAAAGCAGCACATCAAGAAGCTCCTGCATCCTGGTTCCTAGTGGGATTTTTATGTTAAGCAGGTGGTTGAGTTATTTTGAACACATTTGAATGAATCTAATATTACAGACAGGAAATGTGCAAAGTTTCTACAGGTGTACATGTGTGTGCTGTGTTGGAGAATCAAAGACGTGGGTCAGAAAAATTGCAAAGATAAAATGCATCCTAATAAACATCATAGCGCATTCATAAAATCTTAAGGCAAAAGCATTAAAAAACAATAAGTAAATGTCGTATGATTATTTGTGCTGTTAAGTGTCAGTCATTCTTAATTGCTGTTAGTGATGAATGTAATATTGTCGTATATTTGTAGAATACGAGTCTGACTGAATATTATAGCCATTATATATTATGGCTATGGATGCGTCATAAGACGTGGTTGGACTACTGAGGTTGTGAGTTCAAATCCAAACGCTGCCAAGCTGCCATTATTAGATAAATGTAAAGCCACTTTTCCACTGCACGGTTCGACTCAACTCAGTTTTGACTCGGCTCACTTTACTTTTCTGAGCTAGCTTTTCCACTTCTGCCTCAGCGTGGGCGCCGTCTTCCACTTGCCTTCACGCAGGAATAACAGTGTATTATGGAAACCCTGTACAAATACATGCTCACTAAACACGGACCCTATGAAGGCTGTAGCGTTCTTAAGGACGGCGTTCGAGAACCTACGTAGCGTGCTGGATGACTACGTTAGATTCGGCCACAACAGGCGCGACTTCAATAAACGCCTGTCCGGAAATCTGTAACAAGCGAGATGTAAAAAATCTCAGATGGAAACATTTGTTGTAAATTTATCCGTAATGAGATGAAATGATACATAATTTTCAGTTAGTAGATTATTACCGTACGCAGTGTATGTAATAAATAACAGACATTTATTCAGGCACAATACAGAACCGCTCGTTGCGGAGAATCCTTAGTTCTTCAGTGCATGGTTCACGTTTAGTATCGTCTCGGCTCGCTTGGAACCTCGACTGAGGTAAAAGAAAGTACCAGGTACAAGGTACTATCCACAGTGGAGAGCGTCCAAAAAAACCAGCCGAGCTGTACCGTGCGGTGGAAAAGTACCATAAGTCACCCTGGATAAGGGCATCTACCGAGTGCCATAAAGTCCAAAAAATCTACAAATTTACAAATCTAATGTTCTTCATAGAAACCGTGAAATGTTTCCACACAAACATCATTTTCATTGCCTGCCTTTTGGTTTTTTTTGACTGAAAACCATTTTGTGACGATTTCCAGCAGTGCATCACCAATTAATATAGCTAACTGATTGGTAATCTCAGAGTTGCTTGATAATATGCAGAAATAGTGTCTGAGATATTCACTGGGTCCCAATTATCCTACTTATACTAAACACTAAAAGTATGTATTCTTTCTGTGAAGAAAAAGTACGTATGTACATGAGTGTGTAGCAAAATAGTACACAAGTACTGGAACATTCTAACACGTAATGGAAGAGAACGGCATTGCCTGTTACGCACCCCGTGACCGTAAACACACTTGTGGATATTATTTGAACAGAATATATTTGCCCCCGAACTAAAATCCCTAACAGCAACACATCAGTACAAGCTAGATGTGAAAGCAGTATCACAGTTTTGTTTTTTTCCCCTCTTTTATTGTCTTACAGACATTTTAAAACAGAGGCTTGGGCTTCAGACATTGTCCCTGCCTTAGCTGTCTTGAAAATGGAAGAGCTCCATACTCACTGTGTTTCATGTGTGAGTCGGCGGTGCATGGTCAAGCCCAAGCCTGGCACTTCCTGTGACATCGTTGCCTGCCCGCTGGTTTGCGGCGCTGTTTTTCACAGCTGTAAAGTAGACGAGCATCGGTTGCTGTGCCCACTTGAGAGGGTACCGTGCCTCAACCATAGCATCGGCTGCCCTTTCACACTCTCCCGAGGCAAGCTGGCGGAGCATCTCGAGGTGTGTCCGGCTGGCGTTGTGTGTTGCACCATGGAGTGGAACCGGTGGCCGGTGAACGACAAGGATTACCGCTCCTACGAGAGGTTGAGTCGGGACGCAGATCAGGAAGAACAGCTAGACATGGCCCTCGCCTTGCAGGACCAGCGCACCATGCTGGCCTCACTCAAACTTGTATCTCTTGCACCCACGAATTGTCCTGAGAGAAAACCGCAACTTGTGGAAATGTGCGAAAAGCCTAGCGTTATTGCAGATGTTACGGTTCCAACCACGCGTTTTGAAGAGGACATGGATGTGGCATCTATGTCGTGTTGCTCAAAAGACGTAATCAGCAATGGGATTAACGGATTGAACGAGGAGCATTATGGTGAGCTGTACCAAACCACGGTAGAGACGACCAAAAGCCTGTCTGCCGCTCTGAATGTTCTGATACACCTCGATGCATCAGACACACAGTGTCCGACTACGAGCGTTTCAGCATTGCAACCAGAGTTAAATGGAGCGTTACATGAAGTGTTACTTATGAAAGATGACATTGGGTCCAACTGTGGTAAAATAGCCAGTGGGATTAGTGGTTTAAATGAAGAATTGCAGCCACAATGTCACCAAACCTTGATGGAATTGGGGAGAAGCTTGGTCTCTGCTCTTGGTGTGCTTGGAGATGCTGTCAAAGGCTCTGAGACAAGCTGTATAGTCAACAAGACCAATGGTGGAATCCATCAGCCAGATAATGTTGAATGTACAGACATCGAAATGAAGGATAGTACCTCTGAAAATGAGGTTGAGTTTGGGGCAATTGGTGGAATTGACGATGGGGAATTTGACAAACTTCCAGCCCACCTTAGTGAAGAACTTTGCACAGAATCTTCAAACAGTCCAAGAGATGAGGATGAGCAAAGTTTGTGTAACAATTGTTACAGTGCTGTAGCATCTAGAAAGTCACAGGACCATACTATGGAACCAGCAGAGATGGCTGAATTTTCAGAGCATGGTGGTTCTCTGGAGTTTGTTAGCCCATTAATTCCGCACAGACCAGAAGTGAGACATGATCTTGTCAATGTTGTAATGCAGGAGGCATCCGGATGCGAAGCTCCACTGTTACAGCCGCCGGTGCACGCCCAGGCTCTGGTTGTTCCGAGAGACATTGTGCTGCCTTCCATACCGTTAGACTTTGAGGATAAGGCTTTTGAGAGAAAACTCCAAAACCTTCAGTTGCTCCGAAATTTTATGCCTGTTGCACTTAATGGACGGAAGAGTTGCTTCACTGAGAGCTTCCCACAGAGACAGCACCGCTGTAAGATGGAGGAAAAATCTGTGGACACGTCCGATCTGGAGCAGGAGCCTCAGGATGACCCCTTGGGTCTTGGTGAGATCGACTTCACAGCTGCGGCTCTGCTCTTTTGCCTAGAGGAGTCTCAACGCACCCGCAGAATCTCTGACACCGTCTATGCCTTTGGCGGCTCACGTGTCGATTTTGGCACTCAGACCTTCAGTTTCCCTGCTGCCATCTTGGCGACCAGCACCATGGTTGGCGAGGTGGCATCTGCTTCGGCCTGTGATCGAGCAGCGCCCCGTCTGTCACAGCCAAGTCCCTTTTGTACTTTAAGATTAGATTTGACCCTGGAGCAGCTGATGCCACGACCCAGCTGGGCCCCACGTGAGGGCTCCATGTTCACGTTTGAATGTGGCCAGCTGTTTCGCCGAGAAGAGTTCCTCTCACACTTCCGCAATGTCCATGGAGACATCCACTCGGGGCTGAACGGCTGGATGGAGCACCGCTGCCCGCTCGCCTATTATGGCTGCACCTATTCCCAGCGCAGGTTCTGCCCATCCAGGCAGGGATCAAAGGTCATCCATGACAGACACCTCAGGTCATTTGGGGTTCAGCCCATAGTGGAAATAGTACCAGAGCCAGGGTGTGATCGGCTGAGTGCGTTGCCCTTTGAGATCCTGCAGCATGTGGCACGGTTCTTGGATGGCTTCAGCCTGTGCCAACTGTCCATGGTGTCTCGTACCATGAGGGATGTGTGCGCTAGTCTACTGCAGACACGGGGCATGGTGGTGGTACAATGGGAAAAGAGGCAGTATCCTGATGGGACGCAATCCTGGCAGATAAACGACAAGGTAGGCCATAGTGGACATGTCATCTTGGCTATGTTTAGTCTACAAAGATTCTGGGTTTTTTTTTTTCATAGTCCATTTCACTCAAATGCACTGCCTTTTTCACTTCAACTGAATATAAATCAAATGTCCATGCTAAATGAGCTATATTCTATTGTCAGATTGTTTTGCAGTAAATCAAAGTAGCACATCTACATGTAACACATCTTTCCTGCAGGTGTGGCGATTCAGTACAGCCTTCAGTCCCGTGACCAGGTGGGAGTTTGCAGACATTTCCAGCATGGCGGACCACTTGAAACGCTGTCCGTATAATGAGGTCCATAGACAGGTGGAGGCCGTGCCATTGCCGTGCATGTGCACGACCAGGGAGCTTACCCGAGGAGGGCGATCGCTCCGTTCTGTCCTCAAGCCAGTATTATAACGACAATGACCGAGTGCAAGAGTTATAGCACAATGTTACCTAACCTAACCTATTTAATCAATAATATCCATCGCGGTGTACATAAGACGGATTATTTTTTTGAGTTAAGATTATTTTTATATAAATATATGGTATATAATTCTAACACCTGCTTGGTTTACGATCAGTTTTAATTACACGTGCACTGAGAGAGATTTTCAGTGTTTGCCTTGTTTCTCACAGAAATGTGTGGGAACGTCAAAAGCTGTTCTGCCCATGAGGTAACACTAAAATGACAAAAAATTATACTCCGTCGAGCAGAATCAAACAAAGAGCCTTAAGCTGCGTATTTGTTTCCATCGAGTGCTGTATTGCGTTATGTCCGTACGTGCCGGTTGATACGATGGGACAAGATCCTTACAGGAGGAGATGTCTTTGCAGAACAAGCACCGATGGAGCCAACGGTGATAGAGAGATGGTTTCAATTACATATAAAAGTGGTGATACCTTCTCACTACCAGCTGTCATTCATTGTTCATAATCTGCTGCACAGATTCCCAACCCTGTTCCTGGAGTTCCCTCTGTCCTACTCAGGAAGTAACCCCTCTTCCACTCAACCCCCCACAACTCAGGAAGGGTTCTTAATTAATTAACTGATTATTTGAATCAGATGTATTCGAGCATGGAAAACATAGAAATATGCAGGGCAGAGGGTATGCCAGGACTTGCAGAATCTGTGATCTTGTGCTGATTTTGAATACATTTTCAGTTTTTGTTTTGATTACCAACAGCTGATCCTAATCTAACGCCCAACCTCTGTGATTCTGCATAATAAAAAGGTTTTCATGAGTAAAGGTGTTTACTTAGGATCAGTTTGGCAATTACATTGACTGTATGCCATTCTACACACACACACACACACATGTTTGATATTTCCGTCCGAATACACTTTTGTTTCACTTTTTCACAGTATGAGCTGTCAAAGCATGTTATTACATATATATTAATATAAGCCATATATCATGTTTTCCCTCTGTCACACTTGGAACCTTGGACAACCCAGAGACTGGCATCATTGTCATCATCCATCGCTTACTTGAGGAGAAAATGAGGGTTCCACTTTTAAAAGACACTCCACAAGCACTTAATACATTTCTAAAAGCGTAATATAATATAGCACCTTCCTAGATATTGTAAACACTCGTAACGTCAAAGTTTACGTGCAGAATGTTTTATATCTCCAGTTGTCGAGTGCATGTTGAGTGAGAACGTTTGTGGATTATCACATTTCCAAAAGCGTTACAGCGCAATTAATCTGTTGGGTAATGAGAGTTTGGTCTCCTTCCTTTCATCCGTGCACGCATCATTTTTGCGTCTTTCAGCTTTCTGTTCCATTTTTTAAGTACATCCAGAGCTGACTCAGATTGAGGATTGGGATTGAGAAGCACTGATATAGCTCGTAACCCCAAAGCCAATTTTTTGTGTTTGTCTGCATAATCCTAATGAAGGCCTTATGGAGTGTTGTGGGGTTTTTTTTGTTGTTTGTTTGTTTTTAATTCTTGCTGCTGCTGCTGAAGAAGGAAAAAGTGTTTGCCTGACAAAGTGTGCCGGCACCAATGATCTGGAGAGATTAAGCCAGGACGTTATATAGTCTGGACCTATATAGTCTGCATGTGGTTTTTGGTTGTGTTGAATAAAAAGATATTTTATCATTTTTGACACTGCTGGTGTTTTAAGGCTCAACAGGAGCATGCTACCTGTAATGAGACTAATTTGAGTGAGGGAACACACTCAAGTTTAAACATTACAAGTATCAAGTGACCGCAAATGTCTGCCATTTTATATTGCATCTCATAAACATTCTGGAACATTAGACTGATTTCATGAAGCTGCTGAACTGTGATCCATCTAAAATGTAGCCTTTACTCAGAAAGGTCACGTTTGCTTGGGTGGGTCCAGACAGCCTTGCTTAAGTTTATGTTTTTGGAAATAAAATCGCACAACACCGAACACTAACCTTACAGTTCTGTGTGTACTTTTTCCATCAGTCATGGTTGCCCAATTTAAAAAATAATAAAATCTGATCCCATATCTGCATTGTCATGTAAAGTCTGAAACTAGTTATGAAATTTTTTTCTTAAACCTGCCTTGTACCTACACACTTGACCATTTTGTCAGGTATTCACTGTCATCTACTGCTCTAAACCATGAGGTGTCAACTGATGGACTGTATTCCGGATGTGGACCCAGCAAAGTATTTCAGGGTCAAAGTACTTTAACTGATAAACTTATTCTGAACTAGCATGCGTTTATGTAAAGTATTTTTAACTGAAAGTAGCTCATCAAACCAGAGAGTAGCTACAGGGCTGGATATGTTAGCCCAAAAAGGGGTGACATTCCACAGCTTCCAGAAGAATCTGGGTGATTTACAGTCCAGCTGGCTATATAAATAAAGCTGAATTAAATTGAACTGAATTACTGTAAAACACATTATCCAATGATCATCTTATTTTTCTAATGTGAAATATTTACAAGCAACATCTTTGTGCTTTACTGGCACCCTGTCCAGGGTGTACCCCGCCTTGTGCCCGATGCTCCCTGGGATAGGCTCCAGGTTCCCCGCGACCC
>JAOUWY010000032.1:19869479-19881329 GCA_025728095.1 Prietella phreatophila
TGACTCCTGGGATAGGCTCCAGGTTCCCCGCGACCCTGAAGAAGGAATAAGCGGTTGAAGATGAGATGAGATGAAAAATACAGTGCTGGGAATATTGGAGCTTTTTAAACCACCTGCATGCAAATGGAGCACAGTTTCACACTTCAAGTCTTTTGTTGCCTTGTGCAAGCAGCATGTCACTAGAAACATTACCCCGTGATGAGTCACTGCTTATGTGAAACAACAGCTTGATGGAAATGTTCTGCTTTTCCATTCCTGCTGAGCAACAGCTGATAGAAGACAAGCTTAAAGGCTTTCAAAATTGGTGGGTAAGTGGGTTACCCATTCAGAAAAAAAACTAGATTTTTCCACCAAGCATCCGTTCGATAAGGATTGGTCATTCAACAATGCTCAGTACAGCTACGTCCATCCAAATAGTTCCTGGTTTGTAGGTCTCAGAAACTAGAGCCCACATAATGTCAGCCCAGCTATTCTGGTGGAAGCATGCCAAAGTTCCTGTAAAAGTTCCTTTGGAGGAAAGAAGGATAAAGTTCTCATAAATGATTCCTTGGTGGAAATGTGCCTAATGTTCCTATTAAACTTCATCCTGTGGAAACATGCCAAAAGTGCCTGAGTTCCTGTAAAAGTTTCTGTAGTGGAAATGAGTGACATTTTCTGGGGTGGAAACAAACATACCTACTACAGTTCCTGTAAACGTTGTTTTTTTTTTTGATGGAAACGAGATTTAACTTCCCAAGTTTCTATAAGGTTCTCAGGTGGAAAGATACAAAAAATCCTGTAAAGGTTCCAATGGAAAGATGCCTACAGTTCCCAGGTTCCTGTAAAAGTTCCTTTGATGGAATGATGCCTACAGTTCCCAAGATACTGTAAAAGATGATGTGGTGGTATGAAATGTGCCTAACTGTCTGGAGTCCCTGTAAAAGATCCTCTGATGGAAATGAGAAATCCAGCTTTCTGTGTTGGAAACATGCATACAGTTCCTGAGTTCCTGTAAACATGCCTACATGTTTCTGCAAAAGTTTATATGATGGAAACATGTTCATAGTTCATAAGTTGGTGTAAAACCTTCCTCCAATGCCAAATGCCAAAAGTTTCTCCAGTAGAAAAATACCTACAACTCCTGAGTTCCTGTGAAAATATTTGTAATGGATTCGTGTCTAAAGCCTAATGTTTCGGAGTTCTTTCAGGTTGGAAAAACGTCAAAAGTTCTTGAGTTTCTGAAGAAATTCCTCTGATGGAAAAATGCCTCAAACCCTTGAATTCATGTAAATGTTTCTGGTGTCTACAGTTCCTAAGTCCTCTAAAGGTTCCTGCAGTTGTGACTATTAATTTAGAGAGAATGAAGCAAAGAATTTGTCCAATACCAAGTTGGAAAGTTTGTGATAAATCTGCTTTGCTTGGCAACCTGTTTGAGCGGATGCCTACAAACTAGCTGTGCTTTTGTTTGACGAAGCATCAAAGTTGAACTAAAGTTTTGCCTGTAAAGTGAAATGACTGCTTGCGCCAAAGTCCATCAAAATGGGAGTAACTCTGATTGTAAAGTCCTTAAAAATAGAGATTTGCGAAATCACGCCACAGGCATGTTGAATGGTCAGATGTACACTGACCAAATGATGCAACGGCTTCTCTTCTAGCTATCAAACTAAATAAACAACGTGTCGTACATTTTCGGCATTTGGCAGATGCCCTTATCCAGAGCGACTTCCAGAAGTGAGTACCCTCGTCCTAATTTATACACAAAACACTTGACCTTGCTGAAAACCTATAGCACATCACAACACCACCACATTCCTGAAGGCTTGACCTTATAAGCCCCGTCTACTGGCCCAATTTCCGTTTTCCGCCTGATGCCGATTCAGCTCGGAAGTTTGTAAGTAGCTTACCTCCGCCTAAAATGTGACATTTAAAGGGCAAAAATCAGCTTGGCAAATAATTAGATGCCTGTGCTTGTGAAATCCATTAATTGCTTAGAAAATTGTTGTTTATACAATATCACGAATACTGTTAGAAAGCTCGTCTTGATTGCATTTCGCGGTTTAACACTACATCGTTAATAAATGCCGAGCTCTTTCAAAAGCCGAACGACAAAACGTCTGAATCATTCCTGATCTGTGTGACAGATAACGTACACACACACACACACTTGCTCCGTTATCTGACATCTCCCTGAGAGCATGTCCGGAGATTTGTGCTGGTTCTACTCAGAAGGGCTACACTAGTACAGACGGCAAAAATCCCAAGATCCATCACATGCTCGACTAAAGTTACATCAAACACTTCGCCCTGAGAGACTGTCAAAACCAGAGGATGTACACACACCAAGTGTGATGCGTGTCCTTCAGAGAAGCAAATCAAAGGGTGAAAATCCAGCATACCTACCGGCCTCAGCAACCCAGATAAAATATTTATATCTGGCTTCACATGCCAGACGCATCATTTTAAAAAAAAATAAAAATTTTCTCCAACATTTTGTCGTTTTTAGCCATGGAGAGCGCTCTGTCTCAGCCTGGAACAGCATCTTTAATAATAAAGAGCGGCTAGAAACACGATTTCTCAAAAAGGACAAGGAGGAGGCTTTTCGAAGGAGATCGTCTTCTATCCTGATTAAGCCAGCCAAGTTAATCGTTCAAAAAAACATGTTGGATGGGGTTAGTGCTAATCTGTGGATAAATGTTTGCTAGTGTGAGAAGAATTCTTCAAATTCAAGTCAAAGCAGTTGCTGAAACATAATGCTTAAGGAAGAATGGACAAACGCATCAACTTCAAAAACAGAGTCTGTGCTGCGAATCAAAAGTGATGGCATGAAAAATTGATAACTACAAAACACTTTGAATTGTTGTCTTCGTAACCATAAACTAATCATTAAAAAGGTAACTGTTGCCAGTCAGTCGTGTTGGTTCCTTTATAAAATCAAAAAATTTTATGTAAACAGACTTTACCCACTTAATTAAATATGCCTGGTATAGATGAAGCTCTCACCTGTTTTTGGTTGCAGGTTCTTGCGTGGTTCTTCAGGCCCCTCGATTGGCTGATCAGCCAGGAACATGCGCGCCTGGTCCAACGTGCTGACCAAGACGTGTTCCCTGTCCTTTAGCTCTGCCCTCAGAGCCTGGGAAAAAAAAAGAGAACTGTGAGAAAGTCATCCCTTTCACGATTTAGTCTGTGATCCTTGTACAAAATGGTATCATGCAGAAACATGATTTGGAGAGGGAGGATGGAGAAATGTAAACAGAAGAGTATGGACAAGTTCAAACACTACAGGGGGCACTCTAAATGGTCAATGAATCATTTCTGAAGTGGGCCAGAGAGAACATATCTAAACTACACAGTAGAAAAAAAAGGCACTAGTGAGTCGCACACTCGACGCTCTGGGGGGAAAAAAACAACAAGGACAAATGATTGTGTTAGAGAAGAGATGAAAATCCTGTAATTACACACCAGCTAAAAGACTGTAGAGAGAGAGAACGGAAAACCAAATCACGCTGACCTTAAACAATTCCGGGCTTTAGCGTAGGAGATGGAAAGCGATCAAGCTGCACTCCAGTCTAATTGGCTCTATAGTAATGGCGCCAGTCGAGGATCAGATCTGATTACATCATGAAAGGAGACGAGCTGCTATAAAGGTGTAAATGAACCCAAAACTGAATAAACGGCCATTTACAGTAGCTGCTCAGCGGAGTACAAAGGGCAAGAGGGTGACGACTGGGTGTAAAGTAGAAGCACGGTCTAAAATCTTGAATATCGCATATTAAATACATTTTTTTTTAAATAATGGATTTAATTTTTATAGTTTATAGCAGTATAGAAAACAACAATGCCAATATTCCTCCTCTTAAAGCAAAAAAGAAAAAAAAGAACAAGAAAATGTTATAACGTCAATACCCGCCTATTCAGATTTTCTCGATTTTTCACTACTCCTACACATTTTGTCCAATCGTTGCAAAATTTGGCAAGTACCCAAATCCAATATGGTTTTATATTTGGAATAAAGACAGGAAAAGTACATATCCATTATTTATGTCCTCATAAAACAAACAATTGCCTCCATTTGTTTCTGAGGCAACAGCAATTTTTTTCTCTCTATCGACTGGCCGTCTTATAACCGGAACGTTAAAACCGGAACGCTTGAATTGACAAACCATCTTGCCCTGATAAACAAAGCAGAGGCGGGATTAAAAGGACTGTATGATACAATACGTCGTAGGGCTTGTTAACAGAAATTTCGGGAACACTTTCCATGAAGGCCAAACACACAGTATGCACCTATGAGGCACTAATGACATGTTATAATGCATCCAGAATTCATGCTACACATTTCATAATTTATCTTTACTCATGAAAAGGCATTTCAGTTTAAAACGATGCATTCACGAATTGTTAAAGGAACCACTAATGACTACGAAATAAATCTTACAATAACAACTATTCCGATTTATCTATTTTTTAAAAATAGTCCCTGAATTGATATCTTTTTCATTGACAGACATTATCATACGTTATAGTATAACTTTGAATATAGTCTGCCTGATCTCCTCTGCTCTCTCTCATTGACGAGACGCTTCCAACAACATAACTTCTGCTCATCGGATGTTGTTTTTTTTTCCCTGTTTTTCTCACGTTATATCAATATTTTTTTTAAATACATATGTATTCTAATGAATTCCTGAAATCTCTGGTATAAACTGTTAAAAATAAATAAATAAATAAATAAATAAAGATATGGTTTCATAATGCACCATGCCATATGGATGGGTTGCGTTCTTTTGGTATTGGTGCCATTATGTGTTGTGAAAACTACTTATGTTACGTTAATACATAATGCATAATACGGATTGCTATAAAATTGAACGCATTTTCGTAAATAATTATAACAAGCGTAACATGACTCGTGTGAACACATTTTAATGTGAAATAAAAACGTTGTTGTAGTTCGTTATAAAATATGACCTTCCCGGAAAATACTACAGAAATT
This sequence comes from Prietella phreatophila, assembly GCA_025728095.1. Taxonomy (NCBI): domain Eukaryota; kingdom Metazoa; phylum Chordata; class Actinopteri; order Siluriformes; family Ictaluridae; genus Prietella; species Prietella phreatophila. The sequence goes on from JAOUWY010000032.1 coordinate 19,874,452, forward strand.
TCTATACCACAAGCAGCTGTCGTTAATAAAACTTTTCCGTAAGTGATCTTTCAGACCCCGCTTAAAAGAATCGTTCGGACAATAAACGTTTTCCATTACCCAAAATCGAATCGTCAAAAGGAACTCTCCATCAAAAGGAGGTATTTAAAAATAAATAAATAAAGAATTCTCTCTCCTCTCCTGGAAAGGGGGATGTTATATATCAGCGCTCGGCTCTCGATGACGGAGAAACAGGGCGAAGAATTCAAAAGACAGGAGGTGTTTCACGTGGGACATGACTGAGGAGGAAAATGGTCAGTCTTGAGCTTTAGAGATGGACTCTTTACACGCTCATCAAAAGGTTTAATTTAAAAAAGAGAGGCTATTGTCCTTTCGCAGGCTTTTTGTTTGTCTCTGAGTAGGAGAGGAAATGAGACATAAAAGGAGAGAGAAAAACACAGCAGCCGGCTGTATATGAGGAAGCTTTTTATAGACACGTGATTTGCAGCTGGCATGTGAAAGACCATTCGGTTTTCGGGGGCTCACACGGTTTACAGAGGACTCCTGTGTGGCTTAATTAAATTCAGAATTAAACACAGCAACAGCAGGTAGCTGGAGACTGGGATAAGCTACGTAAGAAACTTAGCTACTAGTGGTGTTACAACCCAACAATTTAGACTGATGCATCGATTTAAAAGGCAACGCTTGGCTAACTAATTTAACGTGGGCGGCTGTGGCACAGTTGGTAGAGCGGGTTGTCCACTAATCGTAGGGTTGGCGGTTCGATTCCCGTGCTGGGTGACTCCACATGCCAAAGTGTCCTTGGGCAAAACACTGAACCCCAAGTTGCTCCCGATGGCAAGTTAGCGCCTTGCATGGCAGCTCTGTTACCATTGGTGTGTGACTGGGTGAATGAGACACAATGTAAAGAGCTTTGGATGTGTATATAAGTACACATTTACCATTTAACTAAGTTTAAGACTTGCTGCAGAGCTCAATATCCCAGCTGTCCAATAATGGAGCTAACTAGCTAGCTAATAAAGATTGTATGGTGAGTAATTTAACTCGTGCTTCGCATCAAGTTATACTTATGATGTACAGCAAAGCCAGTAATCATCCTGTATGATAACATGGCTAGCTAGCTAACGGATAGCTGTAAGGCAGAATGACAGGGAGGATCTGCTGTATTGCTACTTGTTGACGATGTCCTGTATGCAGCAAAGAGTACTACACCGGGCCAGTATAAATGAAAGAAATCTTCTTAATGAGGCACAGGCTCCATAACATAGTAGCTTTCCTGTACAGTGCAAGGATAAGTCTTGCTTGGCCTTGAGACAGAAAAATGGAGGAGAGAAACGCAAGCGCTTTTGTTCTGTCACTTCCCAGAGCTGCTTAAAATTCAAGCGGTGCAGCCGTGGCGTCTCCTCGGCTCCCTCCAACATGATGACATTACCAGAAATGGCAAAGCTGGCTGAGGTAAACTGGGTGAGATAAAATAGGCGATGAGGATCCAGCAGACCCTGACCTGGAGAACCTTGAAGGGGAAATGTCTTGCTTTTATTTCCACTCACTTAACAGAACACAGAAAAAGCGACATATTTTCCAGTCAGGGTTTTCCTGTGACTCGCTAGCAGTCCAGTAAACTACAGTCAATTGTGCTCTGAGAAGAGAGTGTGGGTCAGGTGGGTCGGGCGGTTGTGGCGTAGGTGTCCACTAATCGTAGGGTTGGCGGTTCGATTCCGGGCCCAGATGACTGCACATGCCGAAGTGACCTTGGGCAAGACTCTGAACCCCAAGTTGCTTCTGATGGCAAGTTAGCGCCTTGCAAGGCAGCTCTGCTACCATTGGTGTGTGTGTGAAGGGGTGAATGAGACACAGTGTAAAGCACTTTGGATAAAAGTGCTATATAAGCGCCCCATTTACCATATGTATCGTTTCTTCGATCTATTAAGGAATGACACCATCCTTTTTTTTTATCCATTTACTATACCGTTAGATTTAATATCTTCATTTATGTTATAGCAGCACTAATATATATATATAAAGGCATTTAAAGTTAATAATTAAGAAGTTAACATTTTTCCTCCTGTGTTAGGAAACCTTAAAGTTACAGCCGTGCCTCTGACCGACACTGGAGACTCCTTCCAAAAATGCTAAACAAACACCTCCTTCACCATAGCAACGATTCATTAATAATCGTTTTTAACTCATCTGTATGATATTATTCTTCAATCATGTGGCGCGTTCGCCATACAAGTGAACGACTTTGTTACTTGTTCGAGACAATAGCATTATTTATACAAACCTGCGATTTGACCTTGCAGCCAGACCCTGCTGTTATAGAAAATTCATCGACACCTGACCCTTTGACCAATCAGATCAGAGAATTTAAAAAGGTATCAATTCAGCTCCAGTGAACAGTTTTGCGACTTGTAGAAATGCGACCGGGTAAGTTTTATATCAATATCTCTTTTCAGTAAGGGACTACTTACCTTTACTAAGACAGCATGTGCACGCTTTTACCCTGCCTAAGAACCTCTATTTTCGCAGTGCAGAATTTCAGAAATGCCTGAACCCTATAAAGCAGGTTTAACCAAACCCCCCGAACTCCGTGTTCAACAACGCGCTACTCTGAACTACTCTGAGTCAAGCCAAGCATTTTTACTTCTCATTCCTCTGTATAGCTTGTATACATTGGAATGAAATGCCATTTCTCCAGGTCCATGGTGCAACACAACACACAGACCTACATAAACAGATTGAGTGAGATAATGCAGGAAAATAAATACACAGCGCAATAAATGCACACAACATGGACTGTAACTAATCCAAAGCCGTAAACATCACAACAACTGGCTGAACTTAACCCCTGTGTACAGAAGCAAATGAAGCTAATGAATGATACATAAAGCAGAATTATAGACGCTTTCAAAATGATCATCTCCTCCCCTTTAGTCAATACAGTAAACTACTTTAGACCTCAGCCGCTTCACTGACTATTTATTGATCAAATAATAAAGAGCTGGACGTACAACTTCTTCAAAACCCTGTAAAGAAAAGCCCTGGGTGGTGCTTGGATTTTTTATTTTTTTCTTCGAGGAGAGCCAAGGTAGGTTCATTATTTCTGTGAGGCAGTAGATAAAGGCAGGTGCTAAGGCTAGAGGAATTTGGCTCATATATTATACTATCCTGCAGGACGTGGCTCTGACGAGTGCAAACCAATCAGCAATGCCCAGATGTAACTTTACCTTTAATCTGAGGGGTATGAAGCTCAGAAAGCAGGCTGATCTACAATCACTTTTCATGATTCAGTACTGAACAAGAGACAATACAAAAAGAGAGCCAATTACAGGCAAACGTGATCGGTCTTACCAGCGTAATGTTCTTGGGCTAATTTGGCACAACAAGGTAATGTTCTGGGGCTCGTTTGGCTCACAAATCGAACAATATTGTAACATCCGTTTACGATATAAAGGTCACGAAGCTTGCTCTTAAAAGATTTTCCTTTCGGCTCAATTGAGCTTCATCGCAAATCCATCACAGGCATTGAAGCTAATCAAGGACTTTTAAAGGACCTCTGAAGTTTGAGTCGGGTCTAAAGTAACGCACTCCTTGCATTCGATGTCATGACTCATTTATGTTTTCAGTTTCTGGCAGCATTGTTTACATTCAACAGCACAGTTCAAGTTTGTCTACATAACAGTTTTTTGTGATCGTCATGGCCAAAAAGGCTAGACTTTTAAAAAAAATTTGCGATGCAACTTTCAGAGTTTATTTGTGTGGTTTTTTGGGGGGGGTTTTGAGGAAAACTACTTGACTTGGCGAAGTCGCAGTTGCCCGAAATTGTTCTGCAAGTGATGTTTGTTGGTAAACGAGACCTTTTAGCTGTACTCTGGTTCGAAGCACATGAATTGAAGAGGGCTTTGGCTGAACGTCTCGGCCCAAATCTGTGGAAAATCTGCAGTGACTCTGAATAATTGTAGCGTTTGCTTGATTGTGCGTTAATGTCTGCGACTGAAAAAAAATCGTTAAATCCTGGACGGACTGGGTAAAAGCTACTTTCTTACCTTGCTTGCTGTGTTAGAGAAACATAAAAGCGTAAAGGCCTCATGTAAAGTTACAGCTTTAACTCAGACATCTTCCATAAAATGTTAAATGAATCTCTTTAAGGAAAACTTCGCCATATTAGTCTTTGATTACGTGAACCCTGTCCAAGTTGTTCACATAATAAACAACAACCTAACAAACCTGCGACTCCAGGTACAGCCGCCGCTACTGCGGTGAAACTTACACAACGAATCCGGTTGTGTAACAGCGCCACAACTACATTCTCCAAGGTTTTATGGTAAATTCCATCCACCTACCATACCACTTATCCTACAGTGGGTCCTGGGGAGCCAATACATCGTAGGGCACAATCGCGCACACATCCACACACCCATTCACCCAATCAGCCTACACTGCATGTCTTTGGACTGGGGAGAAAAGCAGAGTACACAGAGGAAGCCGGGAAATCGAACCCCCAACCCTGGAGGTGCGAGGCACACAAGCCAACCCCCAAGCCATCGTGCCTGCTATTTTAAATTGCTTTGTGAGTAATAACTCTTTCTCCAAAACTTCACAGTACTGGTTTGGGGGACTTTTACTCGACTATAGTGCTCCTGAATGACACTTGCTGAATAAAATATTTATGATACAATGTATTGTTTTAAGATGGCTAAAACTCTGCGAGTGTATTAAATATTCATAAGCCACACTGAGCCTGTCGGGTGAAACACAACAGAATCATCTTTTAGGATGCCGAAATCTCTTCTTCTGTCTGATGTAAATTAATTAGGACCTGGAATTACACACGACACAGCCGTGATTAAATAAACGCTGATTGATGATCTTAATTATGGCGCAACAAATGGAAGTGCTTTATTGGATAACTGAAAGCGTGATTAATAAAACCGATTATAAGAGATATCTTCATCAAAGGGAAGAAGGTCGGTGTCGAAGGAAGTGTCGGCGCTGAACACCTGAAATCGACGACTGTCGCTCGGGCAGCGACGCGACACGCAGACCTGCTTAATGATGCACAGCACAGGGACGAAAACCATAACGGCAAAGTGACTTTGGCGATCGTGCACAGGGGCTCGGCGACGTGACGTAGACTCAATCTACACAAAAATCAATCTAAAGTCTTCTTCATGGCCCATGACTGCCAGCACTGGAAGGTTATAATAGTTTTGTGTTGAAAGTCAGGGCCTTGGTGGGAATATGAGAAATAGATGTAATGGCTGAAACAGAAGAAATAAAAAGGATGTGCGAGGAAATCGCTGGAGAAATGGAGGATTTCAGCCTTGTGAATCGCCTCAGAAAGGATAGCATGAGGGACTGGGCGTACAATTTATCCGAAGCTAGACTTAAAAAGTCTGATGAAGGATTTTGTTTTTATGTAGTCAGTACACATTTGTTAGACTAAATATATTTGTTAGAAAAAATAAGAAATGAAAATTTTGTTAGATATAAAAAAATAAAAATAATAAAGTACAAACTTATATTTATTGCATTTTATTATTTGTCTACTTTATCTTTATTTATACACCACAGTTTCCATCACTGAGCTGCATTTTAAGTCTACAGTATGAAAAAACTTTATAAAAACTTAATTATTTTCATAAAATATTATTATTATAATTATAGTTATTATGAGGCTGCCCATATTATATGGCCGCCCAAAGAACTGTTGCGAAAAAAGCTGTAAAATTGACTGATTGGGGAACCAATTTGGGCCAAACGCCACCAACGCTCTAGCACCACCATTGAGTCAAAGTTGGGCCTAATTTGGGAGTAACTTTATGGCCATAACGTTTGAACCGTATGTCCAAAATCTAAAAGACAGACAACACGCATTCAATGCACCCTTTGACAAATTTCCGCCTAATTAGATTGTCCACCAGCTTGGATTTTGTCATTGCTCCTACACATTTTGTCCAATCGTCACCAAATTTGCCGCATCATCTTCAGTGAAAGCCTCACCAAAGTTATCAAAAGAATTTCGAATACTCCAAACGGATTTGCCCGTAACGAATCCAAAGGCGAAGCTGCTGAACAGGATGTTAGGCTGTATCTCAGCACTGACTTTGTGCACCGAGACAAAACTTGGTAGGCACCTCAGGACCATGACTTGAGGCTATGCAAGACATTTCATCTGCTGGACAAAAGTAACAGCAGCATGCTAAAACTGCTTACAACGAACTGCCATTTTTGCTACTCCTCCTCCAAACCTGGGTCATATCGCCAATAGACAGTCATTTTCATTTGATTTGCCTTTTAAAGCAATTTGTTTACATTTTCTTTTTGTCACAATTTCAATTTCTACAAAACACACTTATTTTATAAACATTTTTAAATGCCTGATATTGTGGAGTTTCTTTCCATACTGCTTCCTTTAACCACAGTCAATCTCTTTCTCCCGTTTTTTTTTCCCCCAGCGTGATTCTGATTGGTTACACAGACCAGCAGTAAAAATATGGAGGTTTTTAACAGCTCATTGAGTTAAGTAAATAGCATGCATCAAATAGAACGCCGTCCTTAGAATCAAACTGGAAGGATTTACAGCTTACTGAAATCATCACCTGCTGCTGAATCCATTTGCGGATTTATTTATTTATTTAATGTGTGTAATTGAGTGTGTAACTACCCGAAAGGACAATTTTTTTCTGATGTGATTAACAATGTTTTATAATGACTGTTTTTTTTTTTATCATAATCATCTTGCTGTACTTTGCTAAAATGTGTAATTCGTTAATGTTACACAACTTTATTTAATTGCTTTAGTCTACCTACATAATAAAGAAGTGTTTGTAATTCAGACACACATATATAAAAATATACACACACACAAATATTAT
>JAOUWY010000032.1:19898376-19911427 GCA_025728095.1 Prietella phreatophila
TCATGTCATAGTTAATGTTTAGGTTAGTTGGTTTAGTTAGCTTAGTTCATCGAGTTGGTCATGGTTCTTGTTTCTCTCGAGTCTGCTCTCCTGTTTCAATAAAAGCTCTCGTCCTAACTTCATTTGCATCCGTCCTGCTCTGTTTACGTCACGAATCGTGACAGTTACAACGTGGACACCTGCGGGTTATAGAGAAGTGTGGCCTATATGCACAAAAAATGATTTCTTTTTAAAATTAGCGGGTGCGGCTTATATTCAGGTGCGCTCAATAGTCAGAGAATTATGGTAACTTAATCTAATTAAGGTCATAATCGAAGTAAGCAATAATCGAATGAAGACAGGTGGAGTATTCCTGTTTTAGTCACATTATGGACGTGTATTACAGACATGTAAACACCTTAATCATATAATGAACACCGTGTGAGTTTTCACCGCATTCTGCAACAAGACACAATCACACACGGCAGTGCTCAACCGTTTTACGGCGAACAAGAGAGTTTGGCTGTGTCCCAAAGCGCATACTTGCCTACTATAGGCCTGTAGTGGGAAAAAATACATGTGTCTCGGCTACTATATAGACGGTAAGTACGCGGTTTGAGTCGCAGCCCACGGCTTCAAGCAATTGTCTATTAGCATGTACAGCATGATAAATAATTAACAGCATTAAAGCGTTCGTATGAAAATGAAATAACACCCAAAACTGTATACGGTCCCATAACGAAGACGAACTGTATGTAGATACGTGAAATTCTGGAGGGACGTCAGACGACGTGGTGCGGTGACAATGACGTGTGCCGTTAATCTAATTATATTCTAAAACATGTAAAACGGGAACATGACAGGAGTATTCTAAACGTGACTCATGTAAACACCTTAATCACATTATTATCTTACTCAGAGTAGGGTCAATAATTAGATTACTGCTGTCCATGTAAACGTAGTCTGTGAGAAGAAGAAATCGTTCAACTGTGATTGGTTTCGTTTCGCTAATTTAAAGTGATTAGCTCACCAGATCTGGGTGCGGTTATACCAATGTGTTGATTTCGAACTAATGAACAATCACATCGAGTATGCCAATTACGCGCAAATTGATCTCTCGTCATGTAGACGCTGTTGTTTTGTTGAGTGTTTTTCAACCGCCAAAATGCAGGAAAATTTTACACAACATTCGCCTTTAAAACAACCCTTTCTTGCAGTACACTCGTGTTAGGAAATCGACTTGTTGGACGTTTTCACTCGGTATAAACAAACAAGCTTATTTTATCTTCGAAGATGAGTCAGGGTTGGGTTTCTGTGTGTAGAGTATCATGACTGTGTTTTGACTGCCAATTATAATTATAGACCTAGTAGGCTGGGTTTGTGCCATTTCATATATGCCATTAACCATTACTGTGGCGTATGACGTCACCAGTATATCCGGTGCCAAAAACAGGTGGAGACTTGATTTTTTGGCCGCTAGTAAAAAAAAGCTAATATAATATATACGTCTACCCAAGGCGAGGTGTCTTTCTTTCTACTGACACGCACAAATGTGAATGGATCAACTGCACAGCACTTCCTCCAGACCTCTGTTACATAAATTTGGCCGTGAATCTTTTATATTGAATGGACAAACAATAAATAAGTAAGGTCTCACTATGACACGATTATTACTGTAGTCCTCAGGAAAGGAGGTATAGCTTTCTGTCTCCTCCCTTTTCACTATAAATCAGCATTTCCCCCGCCGGATTCCAGTCTAGCGATCTATGAGCCGGAGCTTCGGCTTCAGACAGCCCGGTATTAGCGTGTTACGAGAAAAAAATCAAATCACTCAATCAAAATAAGGAAATTACGGTACGTTTCTGCAAGATAACTACTTTCTCTGGGAGCATCATAGCAGGCTGAGGTAATAGCGCTAAAGGGAGCTCCCGAAACAGACGAGCCAGTCAGATCTCGGTGCTGTCTGATGGCTGGAAAGAGGAAAATAATCTCATTTTGTGCCTTTATCTCTCATACCGCCTTGTGCTATCCGTCTCACCATCTATCGTTTTTGCATTTGCCTCTGATCATGTGTCCGTCCTTGTAGCTTCTGGAATTCATCTCTCTCTTGCTCTCTCTCTCTCTCTGTTGCTCACCATCTGCTCCATTAGCGGGAGCAAACCGAGTAAAAGCACTTAGCATTGAGCAGCTTTTACTTCTGAATGGGTTCCACATAAATCTCTCTCGCTCACACGCACACACACACACACACACACACACACACACACACACACACACACTGAACTGCACTATGTGGCTCTTTGCTCTGCTTTATAATGTAACTGTCGCTTTTCGAGAAATGCTTGGCCAAATGGAAGATTGGCCTCATGATGAAGTTCAATTACACGACTTTTACCACGACTGTAGATGCAATTTACAGCCACACCAGTCCATAGTGCTCTAAAGGATCCTCGTCCAGTAGGCAAAAAAATTGGGAAGTTTCGGGTTCAACACAAACACTAGAGAATCAGTTCGCCTTAGAGACAAATTCTCATGGAGTTGAACACACAAACTAATCAATGAACTCCTGACACCTCACAAAATAATAATGGGTTTAAAACCAACAGTATGTTACTGCATTGACCTATCATTCTATTGATTTTTTAAATTCTCTAGTTATGTTGCCGCATAATTGCCTGATACACCCTATATACTGCGCTACATGCACACCAATTAATATTCAGCAACATCTCTGCTTTCACGTATTTACTCAAGTAAGATTAGTATGCCATCCCCAATACAATTACTCTTATATGCTCTGTTCACGTCCTTTAAAAGCCACGTACTACAATAAACATGGGACTCATGGGAGAAACAGAAATGTGACCCTCACTTTTCAGCACCGATACCTCCTCACTTATTCTCCTGTCATTTTCTGGAATTCTGCCTAAGAACACTCATCATTTTTGGCTGTCCACATGAAGCCAGAGGAAACTCGCTCAAATGGCTCGATGTTTAATGATTTCAGCACTAGAGTATGTCCAATGAGGGTTTCCCTTCCAATCCTGCCCCACCCTCACCCACCTGGAGTCCAGAAGAGATATGACGGACAAGATATCTGCAGGACGAGGAGATAAAGGCCAAACACTATGTAGTACTACACCGATCAGCCATAACAACACGCCTTCAGAGGTCCGGTGGGGTCCATACCTAGACGGGTGGGTGATGAGTCGTTCTGGTGGTGCAAGGGGGACGTATACAATATTAGGTAGGTGGTTTTAATGTTAAGGCTGATCACCATATCTATATTACAAAGAAAAACAATAGTAAAACATCACAGGAAATCTGAACACAAAACTACACGCTAACGCACCATCCTCTGCAAAATTACAACAGCAACAGACTTCAGACTGTCAAATATTCATATTCGGCCCATTTACAAACCCAAGAGAAAGAATAACACTAAGGACTCCAGGCCTGTGTTTGCAAACCGTACAATGCGTTAACTGATGTGTTTTGTTATAAATCAGCTCGCTCTGCAATATGCAGCAATACAGTCATTTTATCAATATTGCGCAGCATTGCAGAACAGCCTCACTGAGAGCTCGGCAATAACGGCTAAGTGGAGATTTAAATCGTTATCCCCCCACCCCCACACACAGACATAGCCCTAAATCATGTTTTAGTAGAGAGTGAGGTCAGGTCACCGCAAGGTTGTTCATTTCCATATACTGCCTCGCAGTGCATAAGTCAGTCAGTAGCTCGTCCACAGCTGCTCAGTCAAACAGGTGACCCAGCGAGCAGGTGGGAATTTGGTGATGGACAAGACAAGGAGAAGAACCGAATGAATTGTAAGCCTGTTTGATTTACAGAACAGACTACAGACAGACTTCTGTCCTCTTATAAACAAGAGCTAAGTAAAACCAGAACCTCTATAGTAAAACAATATCAAAAAGCCCACATAAAAAAGTTATAGGTTTTCACAGGAGAAACCAAACCAAGACATTTCTGTTTCCTGGACATTTAATTCTGTTTGCTGGGCTTGGGCAGTTTCGGACAGTATTTTTATTCGCGCAACACTTTTCTCTTCACATATCCCAGAATCAATCCTTAAGGGGTGAAGAGCTCTTTAGAGGCCAAGGATCCAGACATGATCTAGCACCTTAATCCTTAACCACTCTGATTTCTTGGTAATGAGCCATAATCCTCAATCAATGAGCTACCTCAACTGTTTTCTACTCTAATAAGTCTAGGTCATGGTCAACCCCTCGATTTCTTGGTCATGGTTGTAGATCCTTAATCATTAACCACTGGGATACCACTGTTATGTTCACTCTACCAAGTCTACATCATGGTGAACTCTCGATATCTAGGTCATGGTTGTAGAGCCTTAATCCTTAACCATTGGGCAGTTCACCTCTACCAAGTCGGCCTTTTGTAGAACTCTTGGTTTCTTCACGTCTTAATGCTCAAATGCGGACCTACCGCTAATTTTTTTCAGTCGTACCAAATCCAACTCTTAATTTCTTGAATTCTCCATTATCTTTGCTTACAGTGCATGATGCTACAGAACTCTGAATACAAGACAATGCAAGCCTAGTTTGGCCAGTCTTCTGAGGACACAGTCTTCTGAAGTTGCCACCACCCATAAAATCCATACTCCAACAATTGTCTTTTGTTGGGTATTCTTCTACCTTTCTACAATCTGGATCTTGGCAAATCCTACTGGACTACTTGAAGGCAAGTACCTAAGTATCCAAGATAGGGGGAAAAGCAGAGTAGCAGAGCTCCCAGCAACTCTACAAATTGACTAAGTAAGGAAGCAAAAGATCAACTCCTTGGGATAATTGCTTTGGCTATACAATAGGTTAGATATTTCTACCACCGCAAGCCATTAAACTCATCTGCCATGATTGCTTGCTTATAAGGCCAGACTCAGACACTCAGAGGCCAAGATAAATATCTCCTCATACAAATGCCATCGTGCTCAAGATATAAATTTATCATCATTTAGCAAGCCATAATGATATGTAAGGATGACTTAAATATCAAAGTCTGAATTGGGTGTTTTGACCTTTTCGAGGCAAGGGGATGATGTATTCTGGATTATATGGGTGCTGTCAAAAGATGGTGGACAGAAGTGATAAAATTTGGGTTTTAAAATGGTAAGTTACATTTTGTCTGGGCTATCGTGTAGAAGATATCGAGTGTCTAATCAATTGTGATAGCAAGACTAGAAATGTAAGGTATTTTTCTGCTCCTAACAAACGTACAAGCCTTAGGCTAATGCAAAAATCAAATTTGCAGAAGTAAAGCCAATCGATCTAAATAAAAAGGTCCACTCTTCCTGTACTACTGTTTGCACAAATACCCTAGAAACAGTAAGTAGAGCATCAATTATTACCTCCTTACAAGTCTTGGTTTGCCTGACCCGATTTGAACATATGGGAATATCCTTCACCGATAGAATATCATTACCGTGTGAATGAGTGAGAGAGAGAGAGTTGCTAGCCTAATTAGCTTTATTAGTCCCCAGTGCTGAACCTTAGTGTGTGCTAGCTCAACAAACGCCAAAGCCAATCACAACCCATCTCCTAACTCATCTAATGAGATCCATCAGATAAAGCAGGAGAGCAGAATGAGGTCCTCGATTTACAACTGTTGAAAAACCCAACTATGAAAGTTGGAATATTTCCACTGTGAGTCATTAGACTCCAGCAGACTGTCTCCTCCATTCGAAAGTCAGAATAATTTGGAGGTTATTAAATTTTGGGCATAATAGTAAGACTGCACTGTGAGGTCATCAGGGTATGGTTACGATAAATCTTGGCTGTAAGGCAACCAGGCTCTAATTAATCGGAAATTTCATTGCGTCATTTCACACACTCCCTGTGTCTGTGTGGGTTTCCTCTGTGTTCTCAGGTTTCCTTCAAGCTCCCAACAATGATTTTATAAACCATCCATTATAAGCACAATGCATACTGGATGATAGATGCTTGATAGTACAGGCCATTGTAAATTCACATCAGGTTTTGATCATGAGAGGTCACTAGAGTATAATTGACGGAACACTTGAATATGTGGTCATTTTACTGTTTCGTTCATTAATGTTCCTTCCACTTTTCCTGATCGCAGTGGGAACAGGCTGAGATTGGTCTTCTTAACCCCCAGCCAACAATTCCAGCTCCTCCTGGGGATCCCTGTTTTTCCAATCCAACTGAGATATAATCTCTCCAGCAAGTCCTGGGTCTGCCCCAAGCTTTCCGTCCAGTGGGACATGCTTGATACAACTTTACCATGAGCTGGCCAGGGAGTATCCATGTAACCGGAAGATGCCCGAACCCCCACTCAGTAGAACTCGTGAGTATAGCTCCATCTCCTTACCTTATTACGTAAAGTAACGCTGAGAAGGTACCCCGTTTCCAGCACTTGTACTCGCGACCTTATTGTTTGTCACCACCCACAAATCGTGACCATAGGTGACAAAGACGTAGGTTGACCAGTAAACAAAGAGTTTTATCAGCAAACCGAGTTATTGCTTCACCACTACAAATCAGTGCAGCAACCGTATCTCTCGTGTTCCTGACATAGTCCTTCTTTTTTTTAAATCTCAGTCTTCTCTCTTCCATCGATTAAGACCACAGGATATTTTGCTCTGATTTCTATCAATGTGGTTCTAACTAGGTTCTGACTGTTGGAGCATTGCATCGATAAGGCTACAGGATCACGGAACCCACAACTGTGAAAGTTGTTTTAAATGTCTGGTGTGAGGTCATCAGCTCTGATTGTTGGAATCCTGCACTGCGGAGTAAGTTTGACCAAACTTTTATGCATCCCTCCACTATGATATCATCGGTCACTAATAACTGAAACGCTCCTTTATGAGGTGTCTGGGCTCTTATTTATAGAAACAGTCAATCCATTGAGAGATCATTTTCCTTTCATTGCTGGAACACTCTGTTGTGAAGTCATTTTGCTTGGATTGATGGAAAACTCCACGCTGAGGTAATTTTTCCTTGATTGCTCCAACACTGCATTATGAGGTCATTTTGCTTTCATTTCTGGAGCAGTTAAGAATCGTAAAGGTTGTGGTCTTGTGCACCAGTTTTTAATGAACGTGACAGAACAAGCTGTTTGAAGGAAGAGCCACTGAAATGAAGAAACTGAGTTCCTCGTTTAAAAGTTATTAGAGTTGAGTTATAAATAAGATAAACAACTTCTAATAAAATTATTCTAATAGTGTACCATTCCTTGTTTAAGAGTAGTTATGAATGATCCCCCCCCCACCCCAATGGTTGACCGTCTTGTGGGTAGCAAATAATAGACAGCACCTGCTTCACTCATTTATTTAATTATGCTTAAATGCGTCTCTGGTTTTCAAAGACATTCTTGGCCATGATGCAAGCAAAAAGCTTTCAGAGGTAATCCGTCAGATGAAAAGTACCTTAGGTGAACATTTTATGATCTTGTCCACTTGAGCAAAGTGAACGTATTAAAAAAAATAAAAATAAAAAAATAAAAATAAATAAATACATACATACAGTTTGGGCCAGTACTTGGGCAACGGTCCAATATTGAATACTGCATGTTCTGTAGAGGGACATTTCTACAGAGTGTTTAGCAACGTATAGACAAACAGTCTTTTAATAGCCTCTTATTTCTGTCAGGAACAGAAAGGTGTTCGCACTATAGCTGGGATATCGCGAGATGACGCCACTGCTGTCTGTGGCTGGGAGTCCTAGAGAGCCAAATTGATGTCTGGAAAGTGAGAGAGATGGCAACGCTAGCCAATCGTAGGCTTCTGTGAACTAATGTATTCAGAAGAGTTTGTGCTTTTCTTCAGAGTGTGATATAAATTGGCACATGACCAAATTGGGAAGAAAATAGGCAACAAAATAAAAGGATAAACTTTGTGGAAAAACAGGAATGGCGATTTAAAATGCTTTTCCCCCATTAACGAAAAGGACTTCGTAAAGGCGCTTGCTATAGATTATATGTCCTTCATCATCTTAATAGAGCCGAATTTCCACTGATCCTTCTTCACGATAGCTGCGCCAATAATTCTCAGCTTGCAGACGAGTGATCAATTCCAGCCCACCATCGCTCAAACACTGGGACATAAATAACTACAAATTTAGCATCGGCTGTTAAATTGGACAAGTGCACGTCCAAGGGCAGCCAACCCAGCTGCCCACACTTGAAATCTCTCTCCAGTCATGTAGGCTGTATCCTAATAAGCCGGGGCAGTCTCAGACGGATACCAATTCTAGCGCCTACGTGTTTTTTTTTTTTTGTAATTTTACCATCTCTCTGTGGTAGGATCATTTCGTTAAATGCAGGGAAAGAATCGAGAGCGACTCCCCCTCGCACTCAAAAGATCTCTTCTCGTTGGTTGCAAACAAACGACACGGAACATCGTGGACTCCTTGTTATTTTCCGTATTTATAAGCAGAGCGTGTAAAGAATGAACAAGCTATTCACGTTTTTTTCTGGAGTCTTCGCCTCTCTGTAATCTCACCTCCAGCTTCTTTCTCTTCCTTTTTGCTCATTATCTGAAGACTGGAGTGACCATGGCTGTAGGGTTTGAAACCATGGTGGCTCTTTCTGCTTCGCAGCGTGTCTGAATCGGGCGCTTTCTGAAGCGCATGGGAGGTCATGGAGCTACTAAAGGGACTCGAGGCTAAACAGCCAGCGTGTCCTTGCAAGAACTGAATCCATCCATCCTGAAACACATTAAATATGTTCCGAGTGAAATATTCGTATTGTGTTCAGTGATTCTGTTGCTTATTTTCATTACTCCCATGAGAAGTAGCAGTTGTAACCCCCGTGCTGATGTCACAGTGGGGACGTCGTTATTGCCGACACGGTTACAATCGTGTACAGTGGTGGAAGAGCTGAAGGGGGTGTTGGTGCAAATGCTGGCCCCAAAGTAGCAAAAAAATTAATAAAATGCACCGCAGTTATACTGCGCAGAGACTCAGCCCAGCTAGTTAGCAATCTACGAGACGGCGATGGCCCTGACGGTGGTAAAAGTTGAAGCTTATCTGTTTGAGCAGATGAGGCAGTGAAAGAGCTGGACAGAAGGACTTTTTTCTATTCTCCCATGACTTGCAGATGGTTCTGTGAGAGAGAGGGGACAGGAAGGAAGGCAAACACGTTCTCAGGAAAGCACTAAACACCAGCTCGGGTTTATGGGTTTGCATGAGCAAACGAGTCGGCTTGCGCTTAAAAGCGCCATTGTATCATAGGGGAAAAGGGTAATGGAAAGAGGTTTATCGAGTAAATTATGCAGGCCAGCCAGAGCATGTCGAGCAGACCGCAATTGGAGAATCCCGTGGGTTCACAAGTGCACACATTTTGAGCTCGGTGTCAGACAAAACCGCTCGAAAAAACTTTCCTAACAAGCTTTCGAAAAAAGTTCCACCAGAAAGAGAGCGAGGGATAGGAAGGGAGCGAGAGGAAAGGCAAGAGACTGTGCTCAGAAAGCACAGCACTGTCTTCGTGAGTCAAGCTTTAGGGGAGAGAAGTGGAACGAGAAAGTTGGAGCGACGTGAGAGGGAAAAGGAGTGCGGCAATGAGAGAGGAGGTGTCAGACTAAGCCTCAAAGCCGACACGAGACGAAAGGCGGAAAAACAGAAAGGAGTAAAGGTGGAGGTGGAAACGGAGGATAATCGGAAAACCATGGAAGTTAGTTAACACGTATTGCGGCTTTTCTCCTTACCAGTCTTAAGCTTCGGGATGTATATATACGGCTTCGTTATCACAAACTACACTCTCATGAGTATTGAGTTGAATGAGGTTGTTTTATGATAGAGCAAAAAACACACACACTAACCATATCTACCCGACATTTCCTTCCAGTCCGTATGTTCACCTAGCTAGATATTTATAGCTAACTAACAGCAGCTGATTGACGAGTGCTCTTCAGGTTCCACTCTCCAGAAGCTGAAACGGATAAAGTGCTTTCAAAGAAGAGAATCTACTTACTTAGTCTACTTAGACACCATTAGGTTACTCTTTATCCCTAAATAATAATAATAATAATTATTATTATTATCATCATCATCATCATTGTGAACGTTCTACAATACATTTGATTAAGAACAAAATCAAGGACTCTGCAGTCAGATTATAGATTTATTATCAACTAACGCGCCTGTGTTGAGGGATCTTAAAGTAAATATAACAGTACTATGAACTCATGTAAAGTAGTGAAGTGGTGGCCGTGATGATGCTAATCTCAGGCTCGGCAGGAAATACCCGAGGTGGCGTTTTCCTCCCAAGACAAGATCTTTACTCAGAACGCAGCGTAAACCTTCAAAAAAAAAAAAAAAAGCAGCTTCCTTAAACGTGTCATTCCTGTCATCAAGAACCACACCGGTAGTAACCCAGCGACCTCACCAGACCTCATGTGCACCCGCGTGGGTTTTTAAAAATAAAAAAAAAATAAAAACAGGCTTGTAAAGATGTTTTGGCTCAAACCTGGCAACCTGGAGAGCATGGTTTAGTGTGAAGGAGGGTCATTTCTTACAATCGGAAGTAGACGGCCACGAGCGAACCGACTGAGGTCAGGAGGCGGAGTCGTTTTCACGGGTGGAGAACGGGTCATCAGTTATTTGATCTGAAGCCTGCTTGGTAAATGCGTTGGAAACAGAACGGCAGGAGTGTGTGAGGAGTGAATGAATGTGTGACCGGGATTGAACTTCACTGAGTGCGTGTAGAAAGAAAGCTGTTAGCTGGTTAATAAAGAGTACTTTCACAGAGTAAGTGAGAGTTTATAGCGAGTCTCTCTCCACCCCTCTCACTCACTCACACACACACACACACACACACACCTTTCACAGCAAATGGTTGGCTTTCCTTTACTTAAAGTCTGATTCATGGGCTTACATTGTACGGCGAGTATACAGATGTGCCGCCTGTGGCTATGATCCACACAAACGTGAACAAATTACTAAGAAAATCTACCACACACACACACTTCACTTGCAGTTCAATCAGCATGTTCCGGGCTACGGCGTCACTAATCGCTCTCTGTGTCAGGCTTCCCAGTCTGCAGTTACATGTCACACTCGTACCAGGATTAGATTCTCATCCCTGCTGTGCAAATAAGTCCTCAGGGAACACACACACATACATGCCTCTGCGCATGTGCATCCGCAAACACACGCTCACATCTGCTGAGGTAATTGCTTTTTACTTAACACTAAGCTTCTAATCCTAATGATTTATGAAGCCTTGCAGTGGCTTCATGTACATGTGTGTGTGTTAGTGCAATGCTGCTGAGCCTTAACCAACGAGGGTTAAGAGTGGAGTCATCGTCATCATTGTAATCGTCGCATATGGCTCTGTTGTGTATAGTGATGAGCGATGAAAGACGCTTTGGCAACTGTGCATACACACACAGTCACAGGGTCAGGTGTAGGATGCTTGAAATACAAAATGTAAACAAACACAGTGACACCACTTTCCCCTGATTTTAAACCAGAGATGAAAAGCAGGAATTACGAGCGAGGGTATGTAGCTAGTCCGCGTCGTTAATCTGCCAACAGTACAAAGCCAGTACAACCGACGTCTACGGAGGCCGCGCACACCCACGAGTAACAAGCGACAAGCAGCACGAGTGACTTGTACATTTGGAAGGTTCAACCAAGGCAAGCTAGCTAATGAATATTAGCATTAACAGGCTAAAGCTAGCATGTTAACGAGCACACTGCAAAGGCTTGCCATTCCCTGTGTCTTCATAGCCTTTGTTTTATGCTAACTGCTGCAGTGTCGTGTTTGTTGGATTAATCTTTGGATTATCCCTCGGTTGTTGTTCTTTATATTCAACTGTTTTTGTCTCTGGACCTTGTTTTTTTCTCATACGCTCTGTATGCATTTGCGTTCTTGTCTATGGACCACCGGTATGGTCACCCCGGTATGGGGGGGAAAACCAATGGCACATGGATTAAGTGATTGCCTGGTAGCTAGCACTGGTCTTTAGTGCAAATCTGACCACAAAATAACTTATTCCAAGTTATTATAGACACAAGAAAAAAAGGTAAATGGAGGTAAAATATTGCACTTCCATTTTTTTTTAAGTTTATATCTTTCATTTATGCATGCTTATGAGCTTCTGGTGCACACAGTGGACCTGAACAAAAAGATCATATTATTATTATTATCAGCAGATATTCCATTCTGCAGAGAGCAGAGTGTGCAGTGAAAGGGACGAGAGAAGAGGACTGTTTTCTGCACCCAGAGAAATGACAGAATAGGGCAGAGCACAAGAAAGAGTGAGAGAAACATGAGAGAAGAAGGAGAGAGAAAGCAAAGGAAACATGGATAAGAGTGAGATAGTGTGTGTGAAAGGAATGTGGCACAGAGAGAGGTTGTTCAAAAGCATGCGAATGTCAGATTCAGTTTAGAACAAAGAGGGAAAAACAAATGTTTGAAGAAAGAGAGCAGGAGGGGAAAGTGAGTGAGTGAGAGAGAGAGAGAGAGAGAGAGAGAGAGAGAGAGAGACACACACACAAACACCAATAAAGCACACTTTGAACTTTGACAGACATGAAGAAAGAGAGAGCGAGCGAGAGAGAGAGAGAGCGAGCGAGCGAGCAAGCGAGTGTGTGTGTAAAACAGACACGCACAAAGAGTGAAAGAGAAAGAGAAACAGAGAGTGAGAGAGACGGACAGTAAAACAGAGTGAGAGAGAGTAAAACAGACTAACAGAGAGTGTAAAACAGACAGAGAGAGAGACAGACAGTAAAACAGACAGAGAGAGAGACAGACAGTAAAACAGACAGAAAGAGAGAGAGACAGTACAACAAAGAGACAGAGACAGTAAAACAAAGAGACAGAGAGAGAGAAACAGACACAGAGTGAGACAGACATTAAAACAGACAGACAGTAAAACAGAGAGAGAGAGAGAGAGACAGTAAAACAGACAGAGAGAGAGAGAGAGAGAGAGAGACTTTGACAATCCTTCATTTAACAAAACGTCACATGATATACATAAAAGTAAAATGTGGGTCAAGAAATAAATAAACAGTCAAATAGCATAAAAAAGACCATAAACATATTGGGTAATAAATTAGATAAAGAGAGAGAG
>JAOUWY010000032.1:20094451-20110361 GCA_025728095.1 Prietella phreatophila
TAGATAGATAATTAAATTAATATATAATTAAGTTTTAAATAAGCTATAAACACCCACACAATCAGTACACAAACATCACAAGCAATTTCTATTTCCCTTATTTTACGAGTCAGCTAATAGATTAACAAAACATTAGCCTAAAGATAATGCTATAATTTTTTTTTCTTTTTAGCAAGGCAGATAAACAGCATAGTCTCAAATAGTACAGGATTTTTGTCCATCGTATTTAGAACATTGTCCTGTTGTAAATCTAAGCGTGATGTAAGGAAGAAAAAACAATGGAGCGTCTTGTTAGAGGAAAATAATCAATGACACGGTGGTGTGATTTTCCAATAGCGAAATCATTTGCGCTACTCTACCTTGTAAACATTAGCCAACGTTGAGTTAGTCGGCGGTAAATGTGTGCATATTTCGCTCTAACATTCAATTAATCAGTGTTAGTAGGTCCATTTAACCCATGAAGTCATTACAGAGATCCTAAAACTGGAACTGTTGACAGCTTGATGTTGGTGAGTTCTGGATGTAGTGGATATCTTCAGTGCTTTCTTCATCAAGCTTGAATGGCTAGTCACCTGCTGAGAGGTGAGAGGCCGCTAGCGCCCAAGCTAAAATCAATAGCCACCACTCAAGCTTCATCAGTGCAATTTAATACCTCTTAGGGGATGCTGGCTCAAGGTCCAGTGTTAGACAGATCTGTTCTGACAGTGCAGTTTGATTGGGCAGCACTAAACACACACACACACACGCTTCTATCCTCATCTTTTCCACTGCCATTCTTTAACACATACACAAACAAACTAAAGACAGCTTCACACTGTATGGTTTTGGTCCGATTTTTCAGAAAATTCACACATCATAATGTTTTATTTATTTATTTGTGAGTTGATATCAGGTATAATATGATCACCGGTGAGCAATTTTGTTTCACTGCAACCAAAAAGAGTTGACAAGGTTTGTCAGTGTTCGAATTTTTGGATTAAAATCTCTGCTTCTACTTCATTCATCTAAAAAACCACCAGCAGGAGGCTGGCAAAGAATTATGCAAAACTCACAGCTCTGGTACAAATACTGTAGTCCCAGGAAAATGTTAACAAAACATGCTAATAAACAGAAAAATATCCTTATTACCCCAAGCTCACTTTGAAGAATGTTTGTGTTTATGCCAGCATGATGATTTCTGAAATGAGCTAATTAACGATGTAAGCATGGTATAGTCATTTTCTTTAATCGCAGGTCTTAATTAGAGGATCTTCATCATACACTCTGATGAGAACAACACACATTCTCACAACCTGTTATAGATTTCAGCTTAATGCATTCACTTTGTTATTTCTTTCACTTTGTCTGTGAAAGGAGAATGTATAGCTATCTATAGCCTATGAATTTGTTGCCATAACAAAATCCTGGAACGTTCTATACATTTGAATACCGCCGAGTTGGAATCATGATGATGATGCATTATCGCTCTCTCTCTCTCCTGTCAATCACAGTGACACTAGCCAATCACATGTATTCGGAAGTGGGCTGTTAGCTCATGTATTCGGAAGTGGGCTGATAACAGTATTATCTTGCGCTGTAACTCATGAGGGGCAGTAAAATCTTTTCCAAATCAAGACCAGATTAACATTTTAAGACTCAAGAAGAAAAGAGATATTGGCAAGTATGGAATCTAGTCAACACAAAAATGCTGTTAATCAAAACTTGTGCCAGTAGATGACTCGATCACTCTTCAGCTATTGGGTGTTCTGACATAACGCACTCACAGATATGTTAGTACCATGCTGTTCTTTGAAATTGATTTCTTAATAGATAATAGTAAACTCCTCATTATTCTATATGGACAGCTTTCTCATTAGTGTTTTATTTATTTATTTTTGTCTATTTAGGTATACCGCTGTGCACCGTCCATCCCATCATTAAATTGTTTAAATGACTCAGAGAGCCTCCCGCTGGTGCTGGACCAGGTGTTGGCATGAGTAGTGCAGTGGTGATGGAGGCCTCATGAAAGGAATCCAGCACTCAGTTCGGCACAAATCTCCACTCATCCATCAAACCGTGCCGATTACCACTACTGCGACTGCACCCTGCTGTGGACCAGCACCATGATAACGAGACAGCAGCAAACCAGATGTGTGTGTATGTGTGTGTGAGCGCCTTCGAATGCATCCATGCTGTAAAGTGGGTTGATAATGCATGTGTTTGTGGAACAGAGAGGCTTATGGCTTATTTGAAACAGGTAAACGATAGAAGAATCCCAAACCTATGACCACATTGTGCCGTTCAGAAGGGGATAAAGACAAACCTCCACCTGAGATGTAGATGTACACTTCAACAATATATTTTATAGAGTGACTCTTGTAACTTTAAAGCTTGCTAAACTATTTAGCTATTTATGTTTAGTTAACTGAATGACAGGTTTGTAACACTAGCCAACTAGTATTTTTAAGAAAGTAGGTATTTAACATCCTCCAGTGACAGAATTTTGTTGTAATGCTAGCTAAATATGTGTTAACACACTTACCCTAGAACCAGGTAGTTCAAAATAAAAATACAATCTTTGACATGAGAATGACAGCAATGTGATACCATGTGATCACTGTGTAAGCCAACAGAGCAGCATCTATCAGGAAAGACCATTTGGGCAGGATAACAATAACAGAAATGACAAGTGAACACAAATGCCAAGAAGAAAAATAACAAATTACAGAAATGACGAGAACAAAAATAAATTACAGAAATGACAAGAATAAAAATACCAAATTACCAAGAAATGAGATGTAAAGAGAAAAGAGAAATTACAGAAATGAGAAGTACCAGGAATTAGCAAGTAAAAAAAGCAAGTAAACAGAAATAAGTTAAAGAAATTACATGTAATGACAAATGACAAATAGAAACAACAAACTGCAGAAATGAGAAGTAGAAAAACAAAAAACAATTAAACAAAGGAGAAAAAAAAGAGGCAAATTACCGCTACATACATCAGACTGTAACTTCATGATGTAAATTGTCCAGCTATGTTTTAGCACATCATTAGGGAAGTCATACTAAAAGCACACAAAGTGCACCATGGACACTGCATCCTGGGTCATGTGCCTACACTGCATCATCTTAACAGTTCCTGTGGCATTTAATTATAAAACCATTGTCATTACCTCTTTTCCTGCTGTTTTCCCCTTTTTTTCCCCCCGGTTTTGCACCATCCATCCAGAAACACACCCTGTAGTGTCGGGTGTGGTTTACCACTGGTCACAGGAAGGTCAGAGTCAAAATCAATGAGGAACCGCAACGCTGAAAGACGTGCAGAAAGAGAATGAGATGCACCACCGGATAATTTTTTTGATGCTTTCTTCATAAGAGAATTTTTCAGCATGTATTACTTTTCCACATGAATTCTTAGTGAGACAGTGCAGGACATGGGAACGAGGACCGAGACGGGGGGAAAAAAAGAAAAGAAAAAAGAATTGATCGTAATAGAGACGGAAAGAGAGAACAAGAACAAATGTGCGAGAGAGGCAGAGAGGGAAGAGAACACATGCCACTGCGCTGTGCTAAGCCAGGATACAGATCAAATGGAGGTATAGGTTTTATTGAAAACATTTGTTGTGCGAAGCAGAATTCCACCCATTTCCAATGACATTCATATGTGCACATATTAAATTCTACATACTAAACAGAGAGAATGAGCCAGAATGAGAGAAATTCGAAGCTAATATCTTGCAAATGCTATTTATGAATAATAACTCCTAGTTCTAGCCTTGCTGCCAGATAGTGATTCCTATAAAAGTGACCTTGGAATTGTTCATCAACGTTAGCTTTAGTAGTCGAAGCTACACTTAAAAGTGATGCGTTATGATCTATAGAATCATTTCCAAAACCAGAACCACGAGACCGCAGCATTGTGAGAAAACTCCGCCTTCACAATCGTCCGTTGTGTTCGGCTGCAGTCTTTGCCAACCACTGTGCATTGTGAGCATGCTAGCAACACAAATCTGTATTTTAACTATACATGCTGCTCTGCTAACACTTCCTCTTATCCAGAAATGAATTCCCAATCTATTTTGGTGCTGACAGGACAACCCAATTCAGCCAGTTTTTCCAGATAATGGATGAGCTTTGTAGGTTCTTTTGAGATGAAGTCGTCAGCCAGTTGGCTGTCTCGTAGTACAACTCAGCGGGGCTTTGAACTATGGCTCATCATCACAGGAAAAGACACAGGGCCAAACAAGAACAACCCGCTGGTCACTATTTATACCTCATTTTGAAATTTCACCACGTCGTTCATCAAGAAGAAATTACAGAATGCTACGAGGTATTAAAAATAGAGGACGCTAATCCGATCCAGACGCTGCAATTGTCCGTGCGATGGCTGAAAGCATGCACCCTCTATCTCTCTTTTCCCACAATATCCAAGCTCATTTTCTATAGCACCATCAACCATCAACACAATATAGCAGAAAGGATGTCACTTCAGAACACCTCAGGGGGGTTTCTTTAATGTTTTTCTCCCGTCCTCTCAATCCTATCTTCTTCTTACAATTTCAACCCAAGAGAGTGGCTGATATTACAGATTTACCTCATGGGGTTTTGGTTATGAGATCTCAGAGTGAAATATTAGCACCACTAGGTGTTAGCCACTGTCTGGGAGATCTTGACATAACCCCCCCTCCCTTGCGCTCTCTTCTGAGAAGCAGTTTTTGTGAGTAGTTCAAGCGCCGCTCAGCTTGACATTGAAGTCCCATGGACGTCCCAGCATTCATAGCATGCTAGCAACAACTGTCCGAATCTCTGAATCGCTCTTCAATAGACAGCAGTAAATATAAGCAATAGTGATGTCATGATATTTGTACCTCTCCTGTGTACAGGAGAAAAGTACAGATCTATTTGTCTTCATTACCGTTCAAGAGAGCATTAGGTTTGGTTTCAATCCTGCAAGGTATGGTGGAAAATTTTAAATAGACAGCTATGCCATAAGGACTGTTGAGGTTCCAGGCAAGAATCAGTGTCTGTCTTTTATAATTTGATATAAAGCATTATTTAGAGCAGCGGGAATAGATCATAAATATGATCTGTAGCATTTTGGTTTGGTCTTCTCAGCTGATTTTTAGAGTAAAGGAAAAAAAAAAAACCTAAATCTTAATCTTTTACAGCTGGTTCATCCATAGGAATCCTTTAAGTCCCCATGAAATGGCGTAAGAACCATTTGATTCTGTATATATTCCAATGTATTTCCTTTTGAAATGCTTGACTGATCTACACAGCAGCCAGTAGTGTTCAAGATACACCACACCTCTGAAGAATCTGAACAGTGACTTGAAAGTAGCTTTGCAATTTAGCTAAAAATTGAGAACAGCGAAGAGGTTTTTGTTTTTCCAAATGTGGAGGATTTTACTTTGCCACCTTTGCCCATACCAGTCCGTTTTAATCAGGACAATACTCCGGATTGCGAGATGCAGGTCAACAATCAGGGGGTTGTCACCGGCAGGCATCTGACATGTCTTAGTGATAATAAAATTATATGACGTTCTCTTAAGAATCAGAATTGCACAGAATTTTGTTCAGTCAGAGGTTGCGACACTGTGGCATTGAACAGCCCCAAGTTGCTAAAACAGTCCTCGGAAAAGTGCACAAAACCGCCAACTTGCAGAAATTTTATCCTTTTCAAAATGAATAAACTTCAACCATTTAGTTTGCACAAAATGATGGTTGGAAATGGGAATTGTCTCTTGGAAGACACTCAGCCAAAAACACACCAAGAACCATGTTTGCTGCCAACAAGCTGCTACTGTAGAGCAAGACCCACCCCCGGGGGAGGGACATATATGTCGTAGAGAGCATTTAATTGAACAGAGCATTTAAAAGACCAGTACAGGATGAGTCATATCCAAAAGAATGCTCAAGGAACCCATCTTCCTCTTTCCCCCACCATATCTCCTAATTCCATGTTCCCCATGTTTTGGCAACATCACCACATTTTACTCCATGTGTTCTTCTTGGCCTTCACCTTCAGAACCCACATTCTTTCCCCTAACTTGCCCGTTCCAGTATCTTGACTGCACACATACTTTTTTATAAGCCCCTGACTGTGTACGCATTGCTGAGTGTCAGAGGGGAGCACGGTCGGCAGCATATGAGCTGACAGGATTTTATGAAGTGCTCTCATAAATGCCAATCAACTTCAAATGGCTCTCCTCCCTAAGCTGAACTGGTGCATCGGTGTGGGGCCCGTTGCTTTGGTTCTGGATCTGCAAGCAGCCTGCTTCCAAATTGGATAGCTCTGCAAGATAAACACTATACACTGCTGAGATGTTTGGAGTGTTTCCTCAAGAACCATTGGCATGTTGCAAGCAGAGAGGTCTTGCTTATTTATGAGGCTGGAGATGTGGTGACCTCAGATCCTTATGAAACCCACAAGCTGCTGGGAGGTCAATCACATCAACCGTGGGTGTTTATTAGCAATGCTAATAGAAGCTGCAGAATCTTAGGTAACCTTAGTAACTTTGCAGATATCGAATCTGAATCTCGAGACTGATTCAATTCAATACTGGCTGTGAGAAATGATACAGCATAATAGAAGGACACTCCTCCCACTTACTCCTCTTTGTAATTCTTAATCCTTAGCATAGATAGCATATAGAACTGTAGATAGAACTGTAAATTTCGTTGTCATTGGTGAACTTAAGTGGGAATGATAAAAGAACTTAAAAACAGCAATACACACTGTCACATGGTGATCCATTCTTAAAAAATAAATGGAAATACGGTCTCTCTCAGATGTCCTGAACATAAGCAGGCTTATTTCTTTCTGAACAGAGATAGTATATCGCTAGAATATAGATAGAACCGTTTTGCTGATGCAGTCTATGTCACCAATGATCCTGAAGTGTTTCATTTGTCTTGTACAACAGCAGTTTGCCATTATGGACTGGCATGTCCATCTATAGTTACCTTTAACGAGTTAGTTCTTGTTATCATTTTCGTTATAGTTACTCCTTCACTAGCCTCTCTGATTCTTTCTCTTTAAGATAATAGAAACACGTCTGAGAAACCGCAAAAGTCCTGAAGGTTTTTCCATGGTTGAAAACATACTGTTTCACAAGCACTGACACTGGAGACTCCTTCCATAACTTCTAAAGAAAATAACATCACATCACCATATCAACAAATAAAACTTTTATATTTTTAATGTGAAGTGTCTGCTGTAGTCCCCGAGTAAGATGTTACTTTAGAAACCAATAAGGTATTGTCAGAGCTGCTGTTATAGAAAATTAATCAACACCTTCTGACCAATCAGAATCAAGAAACAGTACTGTGGCATAAACTTAATGTATATAATGTATATAATTCTTTCCACATACTGTATAGTAACATGGTGGCATTTGCAGCAGTTAGCGTTGTAGCAGTTAGGGTTAGGGTCAGGGCTAACCCTAACCCCAACTTTTTTTCTTCTTCTAAAAATGTAGTTCCAATGTCTTGCATTGGCAAGGTTGGGGACACTAGAAACCTTGAAGTGGCATTTCCTGGTTTCCAGACATGACTACTGACTACCAAACTTGAACTTCCTAGGGGACAAGGCAGAGTGTTAGAACACCACATTACTAAACTGTTGTATGAAACAATAATTAAACCCATGCTAGGAACCATACTTTGGGTAAGGAAATACATATGGGTCATGGTGGTGGTCAGGATCACAGGTTAGGTTGTGGGTTTTGCTTGTTCCATTAACTTTCTGTGACTCTTTAGTGGTGTTTGATTGAATCCAGATCTTTTATTGGCCTGGTGGGGATTAGTCAGATTAACACTTTTTGACCTAAACGATGGGAATTAGGGTGAAAGTTAGGTCATAGACAAAGCAGCGACAGGTGCTGCCTCTTCTCCTGTGTAACTTAGATGTTTTAATGTACACCTCACCTAGCATCAGTTACAGGCCAAAATGCTTTTATCCTCTAAAGAAAGCACTTCTTTATAGAAGAGAACGTCTCCGTCTTTCTCTTATCGGGAAGATTACCTCAGAGCGTCTCATTTTGTGTGTGTGTGTGTGTGTGTGTGTGTGTGTGTGTGTGTGTGTGTGTGTGTGCAGGAGTGGACATTTATATGCCTTCTCAGGAGCAGTGCATACATTAGGCCTGGTTTGGTGCAGGAACTCCTCTGTGGTGCTGTTTTATGTCTTTACTGTAATTGTCCCTGCATTACACAGTGATCGGAGCAATGCCAAGCTAATGTGGTGTAACTGAGCAAGTTAGCTAATTTAAGTACATTTTAAATTCAATTACTTGTCATAGGTAACAGGTCTGGGAAAGATTATTCGGATGGATAATTGTTCAAAGTCCCCAAAGAAGTTCTACATGCAGTCTTTTCTAAAAAGGAGATCTTTTGTTAAATAGAATCTTCAAGGGTTCCCATTTGGCATGTTAAACTGTGTAGCCAGTTTGTTAGCTAACATTTGTACAGTTACTGTACCTCAGCTAAACTCCGTATCTTGGTGCTTTGAGGCTTTTGAACATTTTGTAAGCGATTAACATTGACAAAAATGTCAATTTAATATTAAACAAGAATGTTGTTTAATATTAAATAGGCAAAATATTTTCTAATGACTTCTTTAAAATGAGTGGTCGATTTATTTATTTATTTTTACCTCAGTGTTGCTTGGTGAGCTGGAGTCTTTAGCTAAGCTATAGGCTGCATTGTTTTATTTAGATTGCTAACATTACGAGGCAAACCTACCTAGCTACCTATTAGCTTTTTTGGTTTTTACAGTTCATATTGTGATCATTAGACTGTGCAAGTGTGTAAACTTATGGTGTGGTTTATTTAGGGCAAACCAAGAATCATAGCAAAAGTCATCGCAATTGCAGGCTTTTCCATAATCTTCACTGGTCACTAGGAAACACTAAACATGAAATATTAGACTAACAAACACAGTTACAAAAGCATTGGGTTTGTTACATTAAGTACATTAAGTTAGGAATAATACACTGGGGGGTGTGTTTATAGGTAAATAATCAACGATGGTCAGGTACGATGCAGCCAGATGAGAAGAAGCGTTACTCTTATCACCGTAAAGATGACAGTTTTCCCACATTACCACTCCCTGAAGTGTTTCATCACAACAATTTGCCAATGATTACTATTTTTATTTATTAAAGAAATACACATCATGTTGATATCTGTTTATAGTTCCATTTAAAGTTGTGAAACGTCCACAAAACAAATTAGTTCCTGTCATCATTCACATTTTAGCAGCTGTAAACAGCCCTGAAGAAACCTGAAAACTTTCCAATGGTGGAAAACAAACTTACAGATTTAATTTTGACTGTTCCATTCAGCGCTAACACTGGAGACTCCTTACATACATACACTTTCTGACCAAATGTGGTGTAAAGTAAAAATACACAAGGGTGAGTTATGTTAGAGGTCATTTGTTATTTCAGAAAAGATAGGGATTGCTCTACTTCAACAAAGTAGAATGCTTATTAAAGTGTGGCAGTGTAAAAAAAATGTATAACAAAGATTTGATCTCTTTAAAATTATATTTTAAAATGTTCTAAAGTTTTCTACTGAATTAGAAACATCTGTATTATAATGTATTTTAGTGGGCACGTACTGTATATATCACTGAGGCACCCCCGGTGTTGAGTTGGTCTGGAAAACGTGTCAGCACTGTAGCTGGTTTTAAGTGCACTCCATGAAGAGAGCGATTCATTTTAGGGGATAGGAGACCATTCCATACAGATGTGGAGGGTCATGTTTAATGGTGCCCTCTCCATCAGGAGGATAGATGGAGAAAAAATAAACAGAACTACAAGATGGTTGCTGAGCCATGCATCTGGAGAAGTATGTTTGGTGTCAAACTTTGGGTGTACCTCAAATTAATGCCTAATTCCCCATGTAGTACATTAACTACCATTGCTAACATCTGTGTAGGGAGCCAGTCAATGAGCAGTTAGCTGTCAAGTATCTAGACTGTTTACATGAGATTTAAAGTCGCGGGAAGTGTTGTGGGTCTGAAATGCTCTGAAAACAATCTTAAATGAGTTTATCATTTCAAAGACTCACTTATGGAAAAAAAAATCACATGCATTTCACATGTATTTTTCATATGCGAGAGATTATGTATGTGACAACAAAAATATGATGACAATAAATGTATCAAGTGGAAAAATCAGATGTGAAATGAATGAAACCTGAAAACTTTCCAATGGTGGAAAACAAACTTTAATTTTGACTGTTCCATTCAGCGCTAACACTGGAGACTCCTTACATACATACACTTTCTGACCAAATGTGGTGTAAAGTAAAAATACACAAGGGTGAGTTATGTCATGTTAGAGGTCCTTTGTTATTTTATAAATAAATTAATAAAATAAAAATCACATTTGAAAACAAACGAAATCATGTATAAGAACTTTTAAAAAATGAATGAATCGTGTGACCAAGAAAATTCATATGAAAAATGAATCGTGAAAAATAATGAATCATGTGAAAATAAATGACTCATGAAAAGAATCACGTGAAATCAGTGAAGGTAGTAATATGATAAGTATAGAACATTTAAACAAGGTTTCCCCCCAAAAAACAGGATGTTTCAGACACACACACACACACACACACACACACAAACACACACACACACACATATATATTATTTCAGACACACACACACACACACATATATACATACACACATACACACACATATATATATATAAAAAGTTGATTATATATTCCAGTAACAGCATGAGCATGTGTTTTATTCCTCTTATACTACACTACAGCAACTGATTAAAGAACAACTGGTTATACAATACTATTTATCCCTTTATAGTTACATTTAATGGTGTGGAACGCCCGTGAATCAAGTCCTTGTTAATAAGACAAAAAAATTATCATGTTTCCCAGAAACTGAAAAGCATTTCTGACATCAAAGCTAGTGTTTGATGTCAGTCATATGTGTCTATTGTGAGTGAACGCTTCATGGGAATGGCGCTATACTGTATGGCAGAACGCCACAGCGCCTCATGCAATGTTTATATAAGTATTTTTTTGGGGGGGGGCGTTGTGGGCGGGTGCTGGCGTGTGACAAGAATACCAATTACAAAGAGAATGCATTGGTGGCATTTCTTTGGTCCATGTGGTTTGGATTGCAAACATGAGCCGAATTTTTGTCCGGACGACGGAGACAAAGGCGTAACGCAGTGATCCAGTCCAGATTGTAGGTTGAGCTTCCTCTTTGGATGGAGTACACACTTCAGGGAAAAGGGGGAGAAGATTAATGCTGCTCCTGTTGAACTCTGGGAAATCTGAGGACTGGCACGGGCTAGGGTTTTGGGGGTTTTGTGGGTCACTAGGGTGGGGAGGAAAAACCACTTCCCCTGCTTGTTAAGAAAGATCATTAAAAGGTATTACGCTCTGCATGCATCTGTCGAAGGGCGGGGTTTTTTGGATTCTGCCAGCATTCTCGCATCTTCCACTCTCGACCAGATGGCAGTCATACAGCAGTGTTTTTACGCTAAGCTGAAATATTAGTGACAGTGACAAACAGCAGACATCATTTTATCATCAAACCCGGACTAGCCATAGAAGCATATACGCTATTCCTAATAAATTTATGGTCTGTCTGGAAAAGCGTGTATGTTCATCATCAGAGAATGTAAACACCTAGGACCGTTTTAAATGAACCCTTGAGAACGTCTCTAATCAGTAGTTCTCCGTGCTGAACCCTGACAATCGTTCTAGCTTGAATTATGCACCAGGTTGAGTAAAGAATCTCAATTTACATGGATTTGTTTTTTAGGATCAGACTAGCATGTTCAAATATTTAGGACATGGCCCGAGTTTAAATGTAGAACCCTTCAAATAAGGAATGATGGATTCTTTCAATCCCATAATCAAACCCAGATTTAGTGACTGGTTCAGCTAATTCAAATAAAAAGAGCTTGGAGGATTAGCCGTGTCGTCCTCACATGGCTCCTTCCCCTGGTTTCGCACACTCGGGCGCTCCGTGCAGCGCTTTTGAAAGGAGGAAACTGAGGAAAGCTCCTTTTCCCAGAAACCTGTAGCAAAGGAGTGGAATATTCCATGGACGTTTCCGAAAGGAAAGGATTGAGGAAGTGTGAGTGACGAGGCCCATTAGACATTAAAAGGAAAACTCCACCTTGAAACACACTAAATATCATATTGAAATATTTATGATGTGTTTAGTGATCCTGGTGCCAATCCATTGCTTGGTGGTGTATTTTTGTTATTCCTGGGACTAATTAGCAGTTGTGCGATGCTCCAATTTCACCGGGGGATGTTGCTATTGCTAGCACAGGTACAGTCAGGCTTTGCTGACTTGACTTTTCTTAACATTTTCCAGGAGTTGGAGATGCTGGTGCAAATGCTGAACTCAATGTCCCAGGATGCAATGCAGCTTTACCATGCAGTTGGGCTAAGTTAAAGCAGAGACTCAGCTAGGCTACTTAGCGATGCACGAGATGGCATAACAGTCGAAGCTTTTGAAACTGATGTTTGAACGATAGTGTAGAGTTGAGGAGGTGAGATTAGAAAGTGCTGGACAGTCTAAAAGACTAAAGTGCTGCTGCATCACACTCTTGAGTACTACTACTAGTAGCAGTAGTACTTTGCCAGGTAGAATGGCATGATGGGTAAAGTATGAAGCTGTTAACCAAAGAGAAAACAGTGAACCATACTAGTCCAAATTTCATTAGAAAGAAGAAATATCAGATGCTGTTGAAGACAGAAAGAAAAACTGTTATTAATGTTTTCCTCCACTGTCTTTCATTCTCCCGCGTACTCTGACCACGGTTCCATAGCTTGGCGTCCGTTTTAGTGGGTCACCAGGAAGTGGGATATGAGCGTACTTCCCTCAGACATAAGCTCATACCACATCTCATCCAATGAGCTCCCTGCTCTTCTGCTGATAATTACAGTGTAGGATCATTTCCCTGGCTCACATGTAGCACAAGTCCACTTTAAAGCAAAAAGAGAGATTGAGGGAGAAAAACGAAGATGTGAGAACACCAGGATTAGCTATTCATCTCTGATGCGCTGTGATCTCCACTCATTTCATCAAGCCCTTGCAAATGGTTGAGACGGGGAAAAAGAGGGAAAAAGAAAGACTTGAGAGTGCATGTTAGTCTAATCCCTGCACACACACACACACACACAGCAGAACCTCTCTAGCTAGTTTGGAGAGCTGAGAAACTTCCCATGTGTTGTCATTTATAGCGCTATCATGGGTAATAACAGGGAGGATTAGAACGGTTGCCTTTTGATCCCATAATCCCCCGCCTCCCGCTCTCAGATCATCAAAATCCCACAAACTCAGGCAGATTTCAGAAGCATTAGAGGCAAACTGACCCTAGATCACAAAGTTTCCTACAAATACAAACCTCTCAGTCATTATCCGCAACAACCACATTTTTAAAGTTCCCCCAGAGCATGTCAGTTTAAATCATTAAAACTAATTATTTAATTGCTTAATGTTTTTTTTTTTTGGAATGCCTAGGGAACTGGAGATGCAGAACTGGCTTTGAAGCATCTTTGTCCTCCTCCCATCACTAATCGCTAGCTAGTAAACAACTAGAAAACCTTACGTAAACAACTTCGTATGAATAATCACATGATTTTGAATAATCACACAGTTGTTGGTCACATTTTTCACACACAGTGGACGGTAGTGCAAAACAGTGTAAAATAGTAATTTATGAATTTCCGCACACATTTGCATTTTTCTCACAACCTTTTCCCCCAATTCATTTGTTTTCATGTGATTTTCACGATTGATTTTCAGAACATTGTTGTTGTTTTTTTTTACACGAGTCATTTAACGTGAATTGTTTACACACATTTTTCATCTGATTATTTACCTTTGAGATCAGATGTGTGAGAGCGAGAGAACACAACAACAGCAAAATCTTGCCAAAGGGCCCAAGTCAGAACTTATATACAAGTGCTCGTTATCCCACAACATCAGGTGTGCTTAATCTTTCCTGGCATGTGAAATGATCATGTGCTGCGCAGTGGCTAGTGGGTATTATGGTTCTGTAGTTCCTTCCCATTTTCTCCAATTTTGACACAATTTATTTTTAAAAGTGATTTTTACACTTGATGTGATTCCCCCCGATTCAGATGATAAATGGTCCGCAGTTATATAGCTCTAATTTAACCTTAGCAGTTCTACTGTACAAAGCAATTTACACTGGTTCACATTCACCCATTCACACACTCACCTATTCTCCCATTCACCCATTCACACACTCACACCCTCACCCACACCCTCACCCATTCTCCCACTCACCAATTCTCCCATTCACACACGTCACCCATTTACACACACTCACCCATTCTCCCATTCACACATACAAGGTGCTAACTTGCCATCAGGAGCAACTTGGGGTTCGGTGTCTTGTCGAAGGACACTTCGGTATGTGTAGTCGTGTGGGCCAGGAATCGAATCACCAACCCTACGATTAGTGGACAATCCACTCTACCACCTGAGCCACAGCCACACAGTTATTTTCACATAGGATTGTTTCAGAATTCACAATGGGGCGGTTGTGGCGCAAGTGCTAGAGTGGGTTGTCCACTAACCGTAGGGTTGGCGGTTTGATGACTGGCCCGGGTAACTCCACGTGCCGAAGTGTCCTTGGCCAAGACACTGAACCCCAAGTTGCTCCTGATGGCAAGTTAGCGCCTTGCATGGTAGCTCTGCTACCATTGGTGTGTGAATGGGTGAATGAGACACAGTGTAAAGCGCTTTGGATAAAAGCGCTATATAAGTGCGCCATTTACCATTTTAACCCCTTGTGGAACCCTTCCATGTAAGTGACTTCTCTTCTCCTTGATATTGTCTCACATAAAAGCAACACCAGCTTACCTGTAGAAAGACAAGACTTAGGACAAGCAATAATTGGAGATAATACTGTCTGAAAAACTGTACTGCACCAATACTCAGAAGTACAAACACAACAAATGTTCCCTCAAAATGTACAACAGCGGTCTTTAAGGTCCAAACAACAACCTTACACACAAAGGGCTGGTTTGGTTTGTGTAAAAATGAGTTTAGCGCTTCAATCAGACCTAACTGAAATCGGCCAAACAAGATGAGTTAACTGTTTAAAACTCAGTTGTAGTTTCAAGGCACTTTGGAAACACCAGTAAATAAGCCGCATTTATTTTTAGTCAGCCATATGATTATTCAGCAGGGTCAAAGCTCAGAGTAATCCTTCCTATCTGCTGCATGACTAATTGCTGCGCCATCACTAACCTGCAGTCACACACATGACTCACAACATTTCAGTGATGCCAACTAATGCACGCTGCTATAAGAGATAATTGAAGACCCTGCAGGATGGTGGCTGGAGAAGATTTTAGCCTGTCATGGATGTATCAAAGTGTGTCATAAATCTGCAGACATGGAAGGATGGACATCATGAACATTCATGGCACAAGCGCTCGTTCCTAAAGGATTTGGCCTGGTTTGTTGTCATCTTCTTTAAAATGCCTGTGGGATTGATGCCATGCTCCCATTCCCCTGTGTCGCTCTCTTTCCCTCAGTTCATCCCCTGGTCATTTTTCCTCCCCGCCACAAGCAACTGCACCATGACGATCAGAGCTGTCGGCGTTTCAGTGCTAGCAATGGGGAGGAACTGAGAGCGAGAGAGAAAGAAAGCAATTTACAGGAAAGGAAGTT
Source organism: Prietella phreatophila (assembly GCA_025728095.1). Classification (NCBI taxonomy): domain Eukaryota; kingdom Metazoa; phylum Chordata; class Actinopteri; order Siluriformes; family Ictaluridae; genus Prietella; species Prietella phreatophila. The sequence goes on from JAOUWY010000032.1 coordinate 20,110,146, forward strand.
GGCACGTGTGTGAACAGCGGAACTAATTAATGAACAGGGCTCCGGTTTTGTAGGGCAGCCAAAGTGCTATAGAGGGGAAAAAAAGAAAAGAAGAGAGCAAGAGCAAAACAGAGAAGGGAAAACAGAGACTGAGGTGTAATTATAGCCTCCCATAGAAGAAAAAAGCAATAAAATCTTAGATGACCAAGGTAAGGAAAGCCAAACATTGCTTTCTTT
>JAOUWY010000032.1:20223518-20237500 GCA_025728095.1 Prietella phreatophila
TTTGAGTTTATATCTCACATTTGTGAGTTTATATCTCACAATTTGAGTTTATATCTCACAATTCGACTTTATATCTCACAATTTGAGTTTATATCTCACAATTTGAGTTTATATCTCACAATTTTGAGTGTATATCTCAATTTTGAGTTTGTATCTCACAATTTGAGTTTATATCTCACAATTTTGAGTTTATATCTCACATTTGTGAGTTTATATCTCACAATTCAACTTTATATCACACAATTTGAGTTTATATCACACAATTTGAGTTTATATCTCACAATTTGAGTTTATATCTCACAATTTTGAGTTTATATCTCACATTTGTGAGTTTATATCTCACAATTTGAGTTTATATCTCACAATTCGACTTTATATCTCCCAATTCGACTTTATATCTCACAATTTTGAGTTTGTATCTCACAATTCGACTTTATATCTCACAAGTTTGAGTTTATATTTCACAATTTTGAGTTTATATCTCAGAGTTTGTATCTCACAATTTGACTTTATATCTCACAATAAATCTCTCAATTCTGACATTTGTTTCTCTGCAAGTTCACATTGTGCAATTTTTACTTTATTTCTTTTGCAATTACAAGTTTACAAAAGAAAAATGTCAGCATTGTGAGATGTAAAATAGTAATTGTGAGAAAAAAATTCAAAATTGTTGCTTAGTGGTTAGCACTTTCACCTCACACCTCCAGGGTCCGGGGTTCAATTCCCATGTTTGTGCAGAGTTTGCATGTTCTCCCCATGCTGTGGGGTTTCCTCCGGGTACTCTGATTTCCTCCCCCAGTCCAAAGACATGCATGGTAGGCTGATTGGTGTGTCTAAATTGTCCATAGTGTATGAATGGGTGTGTGAGTGTGTATGTGATTATGCCCTGCATTGGACTGGCACCCTGTCCAGGGTGTACCCCACCTTGTGCCCAATGATTCCTGGGATAGGCTATAGGTTCCCCGCGACCCTGAAGAAGGAATAAGCGGTAGAAGATGGATGGATGGAAATTCAAACTTGTGATAAATAAAGTCAGCATTGAAAATCCAGAGAAATAGTGAGAATTATAAGATTTAAACTTGTAATTGTGAGAAATAAAGTCAGAATTGTGATATTTAAAAGTCAGAATTGTGCAATATGAACCAGCAATTGTGAGGAAATAAAGTCAGAATTGTGCAATATAAAGTCACAATTAGCTTTTTCTTTTTTTTCAACAGGAATCCATGCTATAACATTCATGGCTAGTTTTGCACAGATATAATACTCAAATTCTCTATAAAAATAAACATCATAAATCATGAAAATTCATCTGAGAGAAACTTCCTATTATTATTATGATTATGATTATTATCTTTGACATTTCATTTTTTTTTTATATTTTATTTTGCTAGACAGCATTAAAGAGTAATAAACATTAAACGTACTTCACCAGCCTGTATCAACTCCATCCAAATGTTACCCAAAAAAATCTTACAATTCAACTCAAGGGAGACATTTTGGAAAATGGCAGTGGCATAAAATGCGTTAATTTTCATTTTATTTAGACTAGTCTACAACAAAAAAAACCCAAAGGGGTCATGTGACTGTATGTGCCAAGTCATTCTTTGTCTACAATACACTTCCATGGGTTTCTTTATAAATACTGAACCATTATTTTCAGCACTAAAGCATACAGTACATTCCCATCATGCACTGCGAGCGTGTGTTTTATCACTGACCAGTGGCTGTGTACTTGTATATTGACTTATACAAACAGAAAATAAATTGATTTGCAAGTAAATGCGAGTTTGTCGATCTTGATGATTAGCTCGTTAGTAGGCTAATTTTTTCTCACTGATACTATCAATGACAGTACTAGTTAGCATTTTAGCTAGCAATTAAAAAACTAGCGCACTGTTCACATTCAGACACAACAGAGTGATTAGTCATATCCTTAAATGTTCCTGTATTCACACGTTACTTCCCGAAAGTGAACTCCTCAAGCCTGGGTTCTAAAAAAAATTAAATAAATAAAAACCCTGCTGATTTAGACAGTGTGGATGATGTGTTGAGTCAGTGAGTAAATTTTGAATAGACCCCGCGAAATTTAGGTCAGAGAAACCGATCCAAGCGCTGCGCTTTTCTGCCCGCCCTCGTCCTTTCTGTTCTTGTCGCTTACAAACAGAATCGCACACAGGTGCCAGAAATGGAAACAGCGTGTTAGAGTGTTTTTGTGGTCAGTCAAGGAGCTTACATGTGTATGTGTGTGTAGGCCACAGCGACTTCAGAGCGTTCCTCACCAACGCGTTCTAAAAGTGTCACCGGGAGTTCAGAACAGGACACTCAGTGAAATAACCTAAAGTAAAATAATTGTTTTATTTCCATTCTCCTACACAGTCTGAGACTGTTTATTCATCTATGGCATGAATAATGATTTTGGATAATGATTTTAATGGACTTATTATCATTGCGGTGAATAATTGTTCCAGGACATGGAACACGCTGAGAGTCTGGATGCTAAAAAATGTGATGGGGATGGAAAATAGAAGATCGAATATTTATTTACACGTGCGCATTGGCCTGAATGGAAAATGTATTTGCACATATATATCATGACCCAACACGTATTACGATATTTCGCTTTGCTGAGGGTTTTTTTGTTTCTCTAACTAATAGCGACAGAATTATTCAAAGCTTAATATTTAGATTTGAATATTGCTAAACTTTCATCAAAGATCTGAAGGGAACATGTAAGTGAGTAAGGGTAAGTGTATACAGAATCCCCCGCCACTAACTGGTAGAGGCCTTCCAGATCAATACAAAGAACTGTGAAGGTTAATCCAAGCCAGATGATGCTCTTGGTGACTCCTGATCTCTGGATAACGTGTGAGATGGTCGATGGGGAGAGCGAGTGAAGCTTGAGACCTTGCAGAGAAGCTCTTGAAGTATACACATAGCAAAAATGCAACTCACCTATATGACTCAAAGCATTGAGTGTGTGTGTTTGTGTGAGATTGTAAGTCTAAAGTTGTTTTTAGACTGTACGATTTAGGCTGTTCCTCATGAAGATCCTCTAATGATACACTTAGACAATATGCCAGCGTCACGTAAACACGAACATTCTTGAAAATGACTTTGAAGTCGCTAACGGATTTTTTTTCCCATTTGTTTTGCCGTCATCGTTACTGTATTCGAAACGGTCCCGTGAGGTTTGCGTAATCTTAATCTAGTCCTATTATTGGTGGGTTTTTAGACGAGCGTCATAGCAGCAACTTCCACTCAGATTTTAGAAAACGGGTAGAAATTTTGACGCAACCGGATGGGACGAGTATTCGTGTTAACGCGTTGGTTTGGATGTCGCTGTTTATTCACGTGCCTGTACATTCTTACACACGTCTGGTTGCAACTCCTGAATCGGGTTGTTTGGAAGCCTAGCGCGAGCCAGATTGTTTTGCACGCCATGGCCTGGATTTGGCAAGCGAGCTAAAGAAAGTGTGGTTCCGACTTGTTTGAGGTTTGAGCCGATCTGTCGGTCTTGTGTATAAGTTGTGTATAATATCAGCATGCCTTGACAGTTCCAGCTATCGAGAATTTAGCAACGACATCTGGACTGGGTCTGGTTTCAGGACTGATTGGCTGCATAAAGGATAAACGCAATAAATCCCACCTTGTCGTGACTAAGTGGAAAATGGACAGGCTGGTTCTTTTTGCCGTCGTCCTGCTTGTTAGGACAAATCACCTGCTAACGATGAGGTATGTCGGTAAGTCGCCGTACATACGGGACCACAGTTAAGACTGCGTATGATATATGTGCGTTTTCGGTGATGTATGTTATCCCTTACAAAACCTCTCGACATGTTGTACCGTAATCCACGAACAACGTCCCGAACATGGCTTAAAGGACATGGACGCTGATCCCTATCCGTGCGCCTCTTTATGAGCAAGTGATTAATCCCTGCGGAGAAAGACAACACCAGAAGCCACACTAGGGGGGGATTACTGGCCTCTATATTTAGGGTTTTATGTACATGAATATTGGCAGAAGCACTCTGTACATGTGACAGGCAGAGCGGACACAGAGAAGAGCACATTTACAGAATCCCAACGCGATTCACTCACAGAATGAGATACAGACAAAGGCAGCGGGGGGAGGGGACAACACCTCGACAAACCGCCCGACTTCGTCAGGGAATTTTACAACATAGGGTTTTTTTTTTTCATAGCAGGAATAATTATAACAAGTAACAAGCCAAAAAAAAACAGTTGAAATAGCAAAACAAAATTGAAGAGGTATAAAATAACTTAAGAACTCTTTCTAAATGTGAGTGTACTCAGTGAGAGAGCGGATTGGGAGGGGTCGATGCGATCACAAACGATATGCAGATGAGTTTAACATAGTTTCTCACAACACGACGGAAAGCAGAATGATTCCAGGATGAGTAACGCAGATTACGCCACCTCCCAGGACCTCTCGTTAACGGCACTCGTTAACTTGCGAAAAACATACAGGACTCTATCTCGCTCTAGAAGCAGCAGTTCGAGCTCTGCCACTAGGCTCACCAAGTAGTCAGTCAGCAAAAAAAAAACAAAAAAAAAAACAACTTAGTAGAATATCACTTCCAGTTAAATAAACTTTTCCTCTCATTATATATATAATATATTTACTTCTGTGCAGAGTCTATTTTGTTGGAATTTTTTTGTGTATTTTTCTGTATATATGTTTTATTTTCATTTTAGCAGTACTTCCTCGTTTTCACCAGTTTGCTCTGGTACTTGACTGAGTGTCCGCCATGACCAATGGCGTAGACGTCGAGGATGTAGCTCTTGCCCGGCTCCAGTCCTGTGATGGTTTCGGTGGTTACAGCTTTGTGCGGGTTGGCGCTGTGGAAGTGTTTGCAGAGCACTTTCTCGTCCCTGCGACGCGTCTCGGGCCCGGCACACTGGTTGCGTTGGCGGCGCCGCTGCTCCTCGCCGTATCCATCAGGCACCTCGTGCTGGTACACGCAATACTTGTTGCGCTCCTGCGTGCCGAGCCAGGCCACAGTGACAGATTCGCACGTGCGTAGTCTATCGAAGGCTTTGATTCGCGTATCCTCAGGGAGAGAAGGGAAGGGCCGCTTGGTATCGGCACGCGTGCTTGCTAGCACCTTCAGAGCCGACGCACCTTTGCGAGATCCACGTACCCGGATAAGGTACTTGGCCTTGGGTTTGGCACGGAGCTGGAATTCACGCACTCCTTCCACATTCTGTGAGACCATGAGTTTACCGTCGCGCCGTACCTGAACATGAACAGCGTCCAAGCAGGAGTGGACAGAAAGGGAAACACGTCGGTGGGAGGAAACGGGAGCGAAGCGCAGCAGCTTGATGCCCTTCCTCTCAACAAAGATATCAGCCATCTTTCCATCCTTCAGCTCGACAGTCTTGGGCTCAGCCTCGTCCTTGGTGCGCGCGAAGGTCCCGACATACGCTGTACTAGCGTTGGAGGCTACATTGACAGCAAACATGTCAAAGTAATATTGTGTGGCTGGCCTCAGCCCCGATACAGTAAAAATGTTCTTGTTGCCAATGCAGATCTTGCGGATGTCTGAGGGCCTGGGATTGGTACCCGGAGAATGCCATAGCTTGGAAGCCGGCACTCGGTTGCCATTCAGAGACCGATGGCGGTCCTTAGTGAGGTCATTCTCTGGCGAAGTAAAGCCAAAACGGGCGAAATCAAATGGGCTGAAGTCTAAACCCGGCTTGGGTGCCACCATGAATGAATCATCGGCACCCATCTTGGCCTCCGCGGCACACAGGCTCTTGAAGTTGTGCTCTTTGTTGACGACCACGCAGTAGTGCACAGGCTGGCCCATTCGTGAGCCAGTCGGGGTGGGCTTCCAGGCCAGCGTGACGGTGGTACGGCCCAGGCTGGTGACATCCACTCTGGGGTCGTAGGGCAGCTCTGGGTAGGGCTGATCTGATTCTGGCGTAGTGGTGGCATAGATCTTCAGGCTGCTGTCCTTTTCCGTGGAGAGAATATCCAGCTGGTAAAGGCCTGAAGGTGAGCTGCTGGAGACGAATGACTCCACATCGTTGCCTTTGTAAGAGAAGAGTTCGGTGCCTTCGCTGGCCGTCACCTGCTGCTTCTGCTGCTCCAGAGGCTCCGGCTCACCTAGGAAACACAAACACATCTGAATGAGGTTTTGGAAGAATCGCAAGGGCCTCGTGAATCTTTGTGGAACCACATTTCAGAAGAAGCTACTCAGAAAAGCTTTTTTGCACAGATTAAGCAAACGAAAGCTCTTCAGATGTTTGGATCAGCTGGATGTTTGGATGTCTGTGATCAACTAATCCACCCCAGACTAACCAATAACCAATACCCCCCCCCCAACACACACACACACACACACACACACACACACACACACACACACACACACACACACACACACTTGATTATTTGCTTTCCATTCCTCCTTCACCTGACACTAACAGGTAGCAACGGAAAGCAACCTGCAGCTTATGCTTTATCATGTCAATCCTGATGAGGTCAGCCTTTCTGTCTTGAGACTTAGTGGATGATTAGTCGTTTGTGCCCCTAGCTGCAGTGTTTTCTCTCCAAACATTGCTCAACATCAGAGCCAAGCATTCACTCTCCCTTCCCCCAAAAGCTCCATAGCCATACAGAGGCGCCTTGTAGCCTCTCTCCAGCCCACAGTCCTCATCTCCTCATTCTCGGCCTTCTCCTTAAAGTCGGCTGAGAAATCATAATATTTTTCTCTCAACCAAAGAGCGCGTACTAAATTAACAGACAGCATGCGCAAACACGCAATCGGCAAACATGCCAAAAAAATCTCGAGGATTATGTACCAAGATACCGAGCACTTGTCTAGAATCATCTACGTTCCTGTATATTTACAGTACAGGTTATGCTGTAAAAAAAATCTTCTTTGAGTCTGGGGTGGGTGAAGACGATAATGACAATGACGATGATGATGACGACGAATGCCTCTTTCTCAGGACCGGTAGCGGAATCCAGTCATAAAATAAACTAAGATGGAAATGTAGACATCCTGCAAAAAAAAAACAACAAAAAAAAAACCTGCACCCTTGAGTTAAAGTGAATGAATAGATTAATGCAAGAGGGATGAGAAGTGCTCTAGTACACATTATGGTACTCAAAGTCTCCATAACTCTCTCTCTCTCTCACACACACACACACACACACACACACTGTAAAACAGACACACATGCTGGTCACATAATGCATTCGTGCGCACATGGAGGTCTTTTATACTCAGCTGGAAACAAAACACACATGCACAACAGGCATTTCTTTCAAATGCACACTGATCATCTCAATCTCTCGTTCTCGATTTATTCTATCTCTGTAGTTCTAATCCTCTCTCTAAATAAAACCACGACTCCACTCCAGGTCCGGTGTGTTGTGGCTCTATTTGCATTTTCAGATACGCTCCAGATGGGGAGAGAATGAGAGAGAGAGAGAGAGAGAGAGAGCAGAAAGCATGTAGATGGGAGATCAAAGAGTACAAAGAAATCAGGGTCTAGACCTATAGACAGGGACCTATAGACAAGGAGAACAGCATAACAGAACAGGAACATGCGCTGCAACCATGCTTTGACATGAAAGGAAGTAAATGAAATAAAGAAAAAGTCACAACCCCCTTTTGTGCTTGAATTATGCGCTGATTGGGTCGGAACCCGAAAACAGTTCCTAATAAAGTCTACACCGTGTATTTATGATCTCTATCTGCTCCATCGCTCGCTTTTTCTCCTACTTTCCATTCTGTGGACATCAGATGCAATGCATCAGCACATCAAGTGTGGTAACACTTAGACCAGAAACACGCCCAACAACCAACACACACACGGAGACTACTCTGGAAAACACCACCTCGCAGACAACAAATATTTACGGATATTTAACCAGATTCATGGTTATGCACTTGGGATAGTCGGGCTCATTCGCACAGTCTTTCCAAAATCAATCCGTGCATATTTTTACCCAACCTCTCGTCTGGTTGGCTGAGTAAACAAAAAAGCAACACATCCCAAAGTCGTTTGCTAGTTGGCATTAAAGTCAGCAGCTCCAGCCTGATGGTCAGAAATGAAACCTAAACTACGGTAAGAGAATCTCCTCTGACTTTGTCATCTGAAGACACTGCAGCATTGAAAGGATGTCATTGGCAAAGGTCTCCAGGACACACTGTTCTGTTCTTCAACAAAGCACGTAAGGATTGAATTTCCAATTCTAATTCTGTCCGGAGATGGACAGAAGGATATATAAGTGTGCATTAAGCCATAAGCTGTATTGATTGGTTGAGAGCTGAAGACCCCATCCATCATTGACTCTCCATTTGGCTGTTTCTCTAGCACATGACTAAACTTTCAGCTACGCTACATGGGGTTTATATCACATGTATGTTCGTTCTAGTACGATATTATTCTGTGTGTAAAAATGATCGTTTAGGATGAAGTCGCGCAGCCCTTTAAAGTGATGCATACGGTCGAGACCTGACCATAATTACCTGATCCGTCTCCGCTGGCCTCCTCCGGCAGCTCCTGCAGCGTCAGCCGCCACTCGAGTGGAGCGTCACATGGTGTCACTGTCACCGACAGCGGTGTGTTGTCCTCCTCCACTACAAAATAATACCTGTGAAAAGCAACAACACAGTTCAGGCCTGGCCAGCATATGACTCGTATCCTGCCTTCCAATGCAGCCGGAATACAAGCAGTCCCATTTGGACGACCGCTAGAATCTGACGTATGCTGTCATGGACAGATCTGAGCAAAGTCATTCTGTTGAAGATGGCAAGATTGGTTCCCGATGAAACCACAGCCATCCACGTCTGGGAGTCCAAGAAAGCAAAATCCGTAGTGTTTTCCATGAATGAAGGATTAGCGTTACTCTTTCTGCCCTGTCATTAAGAACAAGAGTAGCCAATCGATGGCATCTTTAAGGTCATGTATTGGCAAATGATACCAAATTGACTAAAACGTGACCCAGAAAAACATGTCTATGGTTGGCATAAATTAACTATTGGAACACTATTTAGCCTGCGTTATATGTTATTCCTTTCAGGACGTTCAATGACAAGTTTAAAATACTGCCCAATGATTCCTGATCTACAAGTCCACAGGTTCCCAACCCTTTGTATTGTGTCTTGGAGTACATACAAAGACAAACAGAATAATGTTGGTGGGTACAGTAGCATGCGCTAGTCCACAGGTTCCCAACTCTAGTCCTACCACAGTTTAGTGTTTTCCTGAGCCGAGCAGGGAAAACACCAATGTTTACAGGACATGGTTTGAGGGTACAACCAGGGTGTGGAACCTGTGGACTATTCCATGCTACTGTCCCCAACAATATTGATCTGTATGTCTTAAAGAGCGATTCTAATGCTCTGTAAACCACAAACGTTTACTCTGTGCTGTGTAAGTCTGCTAAAACGACTTCTTCGACTATGGAGAGAGCCATCGCTGAGCATTATCATCCTCATCATAGTTAATTCCTTATCACTGTTACACGTGTTCACAGCATATTAACAGTGAACAAAGAGCTGTGACGGCTGCTTAATTACTGATCCATCTTAGCAGTACATCATGAAAGATTTATTGGATTTATTAACTCACTAAAGGGTGACTAAATAATGAACTTGAGCTAGTATTAGTGAGCTATTACAGTACAGAGCATTCACACATTCTCTGCAATTCTTGCTGAAGATTTGACTAGCACACGGGCCAGTGTTTCAATCCAATTATGAGTATGACGTCTAAGAGTCCATGTCATATGTGTAGATTTGCTCATGTATTGCCTAGTTGATGCATAAAATATGCACCTGTGAAAAAGGAACTGTGGGAACAGTTTGGCATGACCATATGAGGCCTGCGTGTTGGAGCTGATTGATTTATATGGGTTTCCACTCATGCCCTTTGAAACAACCTTGCCCCCTGTGCATATGAGAGAGAGAGAGAGAGAGAGAGATTGCAGAAGTGCTGTGAATGTGGGTATCGTCTTTCGCTAGAGACACCTGCTTCTTCATCAAAAGTGGTTCTCATTCACGCGCACACACCCACGTTTCCCAGCATCTCATCCATAATGCATGCCTCCTTATGCCCTCGTCAGCTGTGCGCTGGCTGTAATCGATTCCACAGTCTCCATTAGGACACGTAAAACATATCCACACGCGGCTCTGCGTGAAGTCTTTCCCATCTTGTAAAACGTGTTACAGAACACCTATAAGGTTTTTATTAGGAAGTGTAGTGCAGCTCCTCCAGTGAAGAAAGATTCTCGAGTTCTTGAAGTCTGCACATGTAACATTTTCTTTAAACAGCGATAACATATTTTGTGTGAGTGTGTGCGTGTGCGTGTGTGTAGGCATACCTCTTTGGCGTGTCCCTGAACAGGTATCCACTAATCTCAGCTCCATCGGGGATTACAGACGAGTCGTGAAACAGAGCCTTATCCCGGATCTGCATCTGGAACAGGCCTTCATCGCGAGTGGGTAGCTTCTGCCCGAACACAGCCAGCGCTGACGACAACAACAGCACTGCGAAGCAGCCAATCACTCGCCTCATCCTGCTACAGAGAAAAAAAATAGAGAAAGTGAAAAAAAACATGTAATGTGCAATGAGTGTGACAGAATTTATATGTCAGTATGTATGTCTTGTACACTTGTGCATTGTGTTAGAAGCTATCAGCTGTGATGACCTTGCCACCACCTACAAGTGGAAAATTTGTCAAATATAAAATCTACAATGTTCCTGTTTTCATGAGGTATACGAACGCAACACTTATATCTTATTATTACATAAACATAAACTCAAATTTTTTAATCTGTAAATTTGCTAATCATTATTTATTATTCAGGTTATTATTCAAATCTCACAATCTTTTCATTTCTGCTCCCTTAGTTTTTTGGAGCATTTTAAAATGGCCTGCATTTATATACATATATATAATTGTGAGGGGGTTGATGTGTATGAAAACATTCAAGTTGTTAACCAGTGATTAGCAAATGCATCTGTGATTAAGAATCTGCTGGAACATGAGGACTACATCTCCACAAATGTTAAGACAGTTATCCATCCACCCATTTTCTGTACTGCTTAAACTTCCTGGGCCAGAGAGAAGCTGGAGACTGGATCCCAGGGTGGGGGATAACATGAATGTAGGGTGAATCCATTGCAGAGTGAAATCTCTCTCTCACACACACACACACATATTGTGGTAGGAATTGAACCTCAACCTTGGAGTTGTGAGGCAAACATGCTAACCACTTAAAAAAAAGTACTTTGTCTTACAAATTATTGTCTTACTTACAAACGTTAATTAGGAATTTGAGCGTCAATTCAAATTCAATTAAATCTCATCATCGCATTTACTCTGCAATTATTCTGGATAGGAAAATAAATCGTATAATACAAATCCAACAAATACAATGTTGTACTGATTCAGTCAGCATCAATTCAACAGCCCTTGAATTTCAACATGCATACTCCAGGAGCTGAATTGGAGCGTGACGTGACACAAAGCGAACATCTTGTAAAATGCACATACAGTCACATGTGTATACACGAACCTGCTTTATATTTCTCCTTCGTCGTGCGTAGAATTGAAGTCGGTATTTCTGCACCGGTGCAAAATCGCACACTGGTTCATCGACTAATGATCATGTTCCACGTTACATAACGATGTTGACAGCCAACACAGGATCTGCAACCGGACTGAAGCCACTGGCAGTGAAACTCACACGCACACAGATGTGAAGCACATGTGCTTGTTTGTTTTCATTCTGGAGCGTTTCAGCTTGTTCGTTTGTCACGTTGGTTCATTATTTCCCGGTCACTCGAAATTTAAAGCTTGCTCGAGGGAAGTCTCTTGAGTTAAAGATCTTATCATTGCAATATTATAACCGGGTCTTTACGGTTCCTAAAATATTTGTCAGAATTAGCTTTTTGTACCATAATTGAATCCCAAGCTTCATAAATCACCAGTCTTGCTAATGTGGGGGAAATGTTAACTTTGCAGGTGTCATCCAATCTGCAGAAACGTTATCTGCGAGACGGATTTAATTGAATTTCAAACACAGAAATTCTCGACCACTAATTCGACTTTTTACGAGTTCGCTCACGACGAATCTCAGCTGTAGGGTCATGTTAGATTCTACAGGGACAGTAGGTTGTTTCTTTTAAATCTCAAATCTATTCTTTTTCTACTCCTTTATAATGTTACTTAGCATGTAAAGGTCACTAGAATGGCGCTAGGTAAAAGTGATTGAACAAAATATTACCCTTATTTGTAGTGTAATGTAAAGGTTGTGGATACAGGTGGCGAAGACAGGAAACATTTATCTGGTTCAAACTAAAACTGATATTGGACTAGTCTATGACAATGTCCATGTTATTCCCTCATTAACCAGCATGCAGTGCTGGTAAGTTTCCAACCCCTCTTACTCAGACCCTATCCTCTGTCTATTGATTGGACCCCATCGATCGGAGTTGATGGCTAACCCTAATCCCTGCTGATATAATCAGGCTAATGATGGCAGATTGGGCCGATTCTTTACTGCCTTCTTTACTGCAGCTGGAGCGAGCGGGTGTCCTTTTAATGACCTCTCTTCCACCCTCCTCCCTCTCATTCTCTCTTTCTCTCACCACCTCTCTCTCTCTCTTCATTCATTCTCTGCTTTTCTTTGTTTTGTTTTTTTCATCTTATCTCATTCTCTTGTTCTTTCACCTCCTCCCCGTCCTTTATTCCATGTTTAAAAGTTTCTCTTAAACGTCCTTTTTTTTTGTTTCTTGCGGTTTTGCTTAAATTTACACGAACATTCTTTCTGTTCTTCACCACTCTCCCAGACGTTTGGTTTGTCACTGCTGGGTATTACTCAGGTTTAGACCTGAAACATTAAAGGCTTTAAATATTGTAGGAAAGTTTCTCTGGCAGACAAAACATCACTGCAGTTAAAATACTTTCGTTTCTTTATTCAAACCAGGGTCATGGTATTTACAGCGAATTGGGCTAGCTTTTGGAACAAGGTTGCAGACCTTGGAGCAAATAATTGGAATGAAATCTGATCAATTTCCCGATACATAGATTATGGCAAAGAAACATAAAGTGTATGTGCAGAAAAGTTACATAATGTACAGAAACATTTCTGTTTTAACATATTGCACAGATTGGAAAAGGGGAAAAAAGGTTTATGTTGTATTGAAGAACAGAAATGTGTGTGCACCACAGTGAATTTGTTTTCCCTGCAAAGACTGAGAAAAAGGCACCCTGTCCAGGGAGTACCCCGCCTTGTGCCCGATGCTCCCTAGGATAGGCTCTAGGTTCCCCCCCGCGACCCAGAAAATGAATAAGCGGATGGATGGATGGCTGGATGGACTGAAAAAAGAAGAATGTCTCCCTTTTCAATGCCCAAACTATTAAAACCAGGAGTTATGGAATACTGTCTTTTTTGAACTTCTCGTTCTAGACTGCTCATCAAACAGATTCTAATGATGTCACAGAACGTGAGAACATTAAAGAGAGTTATGAAACCATGTCTTCTTTGAAGTTCTAGTCCGAGAACGTAAGACGTTCATCACCCAGATTCTGAATGTTATAGAACGTGAGAACGTTAACCAGGACTTGGTCAGATTCCTTGGATGCAGTCGCCTTTCCCACAATGCATGGCGTTCTAGTGCTAAAATTAAACATCAAAACAACGCCATCTGGAACAAATAACGCCAAATGTTTAATTAGAGCCAGGGAGGATGTCTGATCATAATTTGTGAGTGGATAATTTGAAGGCAGAACCCGACCACAATCGTGTCAACCTTGTTTTGCTGCTGGTTTTTTGTTTTTTTGTTTTTTGCTGTTATTTATACGTTCTATAATACATTGCTGGAACTTTTTGTAACTTGTAGGTCATATAGAAAATGAGATGTGTGACAAATCGAGCATGTGTGTGTGTGTGTGTGTGTGTCAGTGTGTGAGTGTGTGTGTGAGAGTGTGTCAG
>JAOUWY010000032.1:20305400-20316312 GCA_025728095.1 Prietella phreatophila
GTTAGCTTAGTTCATTGAGTTGGTCATGGTTCTTGTTTCTCTTGAGTCTGCTCTCCTGTTTCAATAAAAGCTCTTGTCCTAACTCCATTTGCATCTGTCCTGCTTCGTTTACGTCACGAATCGTAACGGTTACAACGTGGACACCTGCGGCTTATAGAGAAGTGCAGCCTATATATGTACAAAAAATGTTTTCTTTTTAAAATTAGCGGGTGTGGCTAATATTCAGGTGCGCTCAATAGTCCGAGAATTATGGTATGAGTACAATTATGTCAAGCTTTTTCCTTCAGCTGACAGCCTTCTCTACATAAAGTATCATCCTGCATGCCTGTCTGAGTCTGGTAATTTGGGAAATTAAACCCCAATCAGACTTAAATTCCAAGTTTGGAAAACTGTGTTGAAAACTGAACTGTAGCGAGCCACTACTGGGCATCTGGGCATCAAAAACATTAAAACAAACTAAGTTAAAAAATATGTTGTGATTGCATAAGTATTTCATCCCCAAACTTTCATCACCATGTCCCAAACTTTAAAAATCTCACAGAGTGTCTTTAAATCCATTATTAAAGCATGGAAAGTATAAGGTGCAACTGCAAGTGGTGTGGACTCTGATCTAGTGGAGGCCATCCACCAAAAGGCAGTGGCAAGGTAAGGAGAGGATTAGCCAGCGAAGCAAGAGATTCATTACATCAAATCCCAGTGACATCCATTTCAGTTCCTCTACAAAGTGTGGAACAGTTCATTGGGCTGAATACTTGTGCAAATCGCACTACTGATCCTCAGTTAAGAATGAATTTGTTCTTGTGAAATTAAACTTGGTATGATGATGATTCCCTTTCCCTAAACAATCCTAGACTTGATCCTGTGCATTTAAGTGAGTATTCAGACCATTTTATTTATCTTATTTTATTTTATTTCTTGCTTGATTTGAGTATATAAATATATTACTGAATTTTTTTGTCTCCAATTCTAGACTGGCATTTTGCCATTTCAATAGAATTGGCTGTTCTCATCTTGTTTCTGCTCTGCAATCAAAACCTGGCCACCTGAGAGAGCTGGACCTGAGCTACAATCTTACTGGAAGTGATGCTCTTTCTGTGCTTCTGGCGTTACTGCCCAACAGTAGGATTGAAACACTGAGGTGATGTATGAAACTTTCAGCTCCTTTAATTTTTTGTTGTCATTGTAATTCAACATCTCAACATATATTCTCATGGTAGCAGTGATGTATTTCATACAGGCTTGCACGTTGTAAACTCACAAAGGAATGGTGTGCTTTTCTGGCCTCGGCAGTAAGCGCCACACCATGTCACCTTAAACATTTGGATCTGAGTGACAACAGCATAGGGGACATGGGAGCAGGAGTCTTTCTTGAATTATTGAGCAGTGAAAATTGTAAACTTCAGTCCCTAAGGTAAGGCATTACAGTCGGCTTCGGTCTGATTCGGTCAGAATTGCGCGCAGTGTCAGATCTCCTGGGAAACTCTCCAGACAATTTCAGGGACCCAGAGCCACAACATGCGGAATTTCACTATTTCCTCTCTGTAGCAAAGAGATAGATAAAATTTTTAAAAGATCATACATACCCTCTTCCACTAGGCACGCTCTGAGCCTAGAGCTGACCAATATGAATGATGTATCCTCCAGATTGGTCCAAGACAGTAATTCCCAGGTTATGATGAAGTTCAGATTCTCTACGTCTGATGAGCTGCTGGGCCTCCTGTTAATACTGAGCTGCCAAGAGCCAGTTATCTGTGTATTTTGCCAGATATATTCCCTTTTCTTCCTCATTACTTTTTCTTACATTCCGTTTTTTCTGTATTCCTTTTTACCATATTCCCATTTTTCTGTATTCCCTTTTCCTGTATTGTCTTTTTCCCCATATTCCCATTTCCTGTTTTCCCTTTTCTCTTACTTACTTTTCCTATATTCCAATTTCCCAGTTTCCCCTTTTCCTGAATTACTATTTCCCTGTATTTGCTTTCCCAGTATTCCCTTTCCGCTTTTCCTGCATTCCTGTTTTCTTATTACTTTACCTTATTATTCTACTTTCCTTAATTCTCCTTTCCCATATTTCCCTTTCCCACAATCCCTTCCTTTGCATTCGATTTTCCTTTATTCCACTTATCCCAGTATTTCCTTTTCCTGTATTCCCATTTGCCATATTTCCTTTTCCTGTATACCCTATTCCTTTATTCCCTTTTCTGGTATGCAGTTTTTATTTTTATGTTCCATTTCAGTAATCCAATTAGTTTTTATTTTTATGTTCCATTTCAGTAATCCAATTTCCTGTATTCCCTTGTTCTGTATTCACTTGACTCATATTTACTTTTCCCACATTCCATTTCCCCTTTCCCATATTCCAATTTTCCCATATTCCCTCTTTTCTCTTATTTCCTTTTCCTATATAACCTTTACCATATTCCCATTTCCTCTATTACTATTACCCTGTATTTGCTTTCACCATATTCCCTTTCGCTTTTTCGTGTTTTCCCTTTTTTATTCCTTTCCCCTTATTCAATTTTCCTTAATTCCCTTTTCCCATATTTCCCTTTCCCATAATCCCTTTCCTCATATTTGCTTTTCCTGTGTTTTCCATTCCCTTATTCAATTTTCCCAGTATTTCATTTTCCTGTATCTCCATTTGCCATGTTTCTTTTTCCTGTATACCCTATTTCTTTATTCTCTTCTCTTCTTATTCAGCCATTATTCCTATATTCCATTTTCTGTATTCCCATTTCCCGTATTCTCTTTTTCTGTATTTGCTTATATCACATTTACTTTCCCCACATTCTCTTTCCCATTTTCCCCACATTCTTATGTTCTGTCTTCCTTTTACCCTTTATTCCTTTTTATTTTCCAGGCTGGCAAAATGTAACATAACTTAGAAAAGCCGTAACATGCTAGAATATGCGTCCGGCTCGACGTCCTGGCGTCTCAGATCCCTCGACTTGAGTGAGAATGACCTGCAGGACTCAGGAGTCAAACAACTTGCTTATGAACTGGATAAGCCTGCATGCAAATTAGAGGAATTAAGGTTTATCTAATATCCCTTAATATATCATAAGGCTTCTATTAAGGTGTGTTTTGTATCTGTCCATGAGGAGATTTGAGATCTTGAGAGACTTTTCTCCGTCTCCAGGCTCTCATGTTGCAGATTCACCGAGAGAGGATTCTCAGCCTTGGCTTCGGCTCTGACGTTAAACCCCACATGCCTGAGAGAGCTGGATCTGAGTAAGAATTTCCCTGGCAAGACAGCGATGGAGCAGCCGTGTACAGCTCTGAGACAGTCCACCTGCACTCTTCAAAAGTTGTGGTGAGCACCGTGCATCAGTTTTTATACTGCAGCTGTAAGAATTGGAAGTCAGAGTACCTCTTTATATGAATCATAAATAGCTTGGGTAAAATAGACAGGAAGAAAATGCTAGATGCTATAAATGACCAAAGGTTTAAAAGTATAGCCGAATTGTTTACTCGGATAAAAGCAAAATTTCAACTGTACATAAATCCTCTAGTAAAAGTCAAAGCTTCAAATTTAATTACCCGCGTTGTGTGTGTCATGGCTCCAGGTATATATACACACAAGCCTTATTAGCCCGAACTGCTAACCACTGTGGGCAATACCAAAACACACACGACAACATGGGGCGGAGCCATGACGTCAACCAATCTGCATTTCTTTGTGTGTTTTCCCTGAGGAGGGGGTGTGCATGAAGCGCAAAACTATTGATCTGAAGAATGTAGTGTGAGTGCGTTAGATTTAATTCGAACAGTTTCATTGGTCCACTGTGACCTGTTTGGTAATTTCATTGGTCTGATGTGACGACGCTAAATGTTTTGGCATGAAACTCGTTAGCCCGTAAATAAAAATCCATAAATTAGTCGCGTCATTGTTTATGCCGCAGTGTTCAAAGTCTGTGAAAAAAGTAGCGGCTTGTAGTCCGGAAATTACGGTAGCTGAATGAATCGAAGTATACCATACGTCGCAGCACATTGCGACTCGTCTCTAGTCTTCAGAAAGCCCTCTAATCCTGTACTGCTAAAGGAAAATGTTTAATGATTAAAGATGAGTGAAACGGTGCTAACTGATGACTGAATTTGCTCAAACAGCATGGACCAATGTGGCCTTGACTCGGAAATATGCGCCTCCCTTGCCAAAACCCTTAGCCAGAACTCGAGTCTGAGAGAGTTCAGCCTCAGCAGTAACGAACTCGGAGATGTGGGAGTTGAATCCACCTTCAGCGTAGCTTTCTTTCCCTTCAGCACTGAACATTCTACCGATTTGATCTAGTAACTTTTAATGACATTAACTTTGCATTTACTAAAAAGGTACTAAACTGGTGTAACAAAAAAATAAAAGTTCACTCTTATTTGGTAATTGTGAATTTGAATCCTGACAATGCCACAGCCATCTTTGCAATCAAAACTGTGAGTGGGTGGTGTGATGTTTCTCCCTCTTCCCTGTCAATCATACTGATCTAGCCAATCATGGACATCTATGAGCTTATGAATGCAGAAGAGGAAGGAAAGCACTGTAAGATAAGGTAATAAAACACTTTATTAAGCCCAGGTGGGTAAACAAGATACATTCCAGTGTTACAGCAACAGACAAGACACAGTAGAAATAGAATTAGACATTCTGATTCCCTTGCCTGGAATATGTATTTTAATCGGAAATGTGTTGTATGTAAACACCTTATTCAGAAAATCCACTGAAAGGAGAAATACGTGCACGCTCAGTCCACAAGGAATTGTACGTAGCAAAGGCAGCATCTTGAATTTCCCAGGAAATAACAGCAGGATTGGCATACTTACGGCAACCATGTATACATGAATATTCCCATGCCTGAATGCCTATAAACGTTGTATTCTTAATATTGCTACTATAGACCTATCGAGAACGGAATTTGACGCGCACGTAAACGTAGTCAACGTACCAGCAGAACAGTATTTACATAAGTTTAAAAAATAACTATGCAAAAAAAGATCCATAAACATGTCTGTCCTCTTCTGTGATTGGCTAGCGTCGCCGTGATGGGTGAGGAAGAGAGTCAGGAAGTCAGTTTTGCTCTTTTTGGAGTTTGAAGAGATTCAAACTCGCCTTTAAGTATAAAATCCAGTTTTGTTCATTTGCAAACCACAAAATTCTTGAATGTTCACGTTCAGATTTTTGCCTTTAAAGTCCAATTTCTTAACACCATATAAAACATTACTACGTGTTTTTTTTTTCCTGACAGTTTACCTGTTGTATAACGGTTGTCCTCTCATCTTCTGCTTTGCAGACTGGCTAACTATTCCCTGACGGACAGCAGCTGTGAGTTCTTGGCCCCTGCACTAAGCTTGAGCACCACAGGCCTGTCAGAGCTGGACCTGAGCCGCAACAGCTTCAGCCAAACCGGAGCCAGTTTCCTGTGCTCGATATTGAACATAAATCTTACACTGTGATAAGAACTATTGAACCCCATTTTTCCTTTATCTCAATTACCGGTGTCTTGCATGGTTTTTATAGCTCGTTTTAATCGTCTCATTCTCAAGATGTTCATGAACTGGTAAAAGTCTGGTTAAACACTAAAATCGGCAGAACATTGAGTTTAGGCTTGGAATTATACTGTAATTTATCTTCCATTTATAAAAATTTCTTTCCCATCGTCCGTTGGCATACCGTGGAAATACCGTATCTGAGTTTCTATAAGCTTTTTGGGAAAGAATGTTAAGAAGTTTACATGATGTAATGGTTAAAACCCAAACTTACACATGCTAAAATTCTTTAGGGGGCTTCATTTTAATATCAATAATATCTTTTTAAAAGAAGAAGAGTTTTTCATGGAATATGCAAGGGATAAAACACTTGAGGTTGCACTGTTACAGGAAACTAATCAGTAACAGGATGGTGTGATGCAGTCTGACATGTAGCAGAGTTACTCTTATTGGTCAGAAGGGTTTTATTCCTCTTATACCACAGGATTTTTCCGATGAATGCAATTTTTTACATTTGTTATTATACAACATGTCAGGGTTTTTTATTTAAATTTTTTTATCTGTTTCATGTTGTGGAATGTCTACGAAATAAGTGCGTTAATGTTCGTAAGCTAATACGACCAAAAACTAGCTTGCCATCTTTCCCGAAAGTCCTGAAGACTTTCCCATGTCAAAAAACTTACTGACACAGGAGACTCCTTCGGTAAATGTTAGACGTTTCTTTTACGGAAAACTTCACCATATGAACGATTTTTCTTTGTTAAATAAACATCGAATCGTTTATATGATGATGTTTTTTGTTAGAGGAGATGTTTATTCAACATTTATTGTCACGCACGTTCTATCAGAAAGTTTTCTGACCCGGGAAAGTCTTCAGGAAAGAGGCTACGGTCTAAGAGGAATACGAGCACCTAGTCATTGATTGTTATTTTTGCATAACTGTTGCTTTAATGCACTTCTCTCAGAAATCCCAGCCTGACTCTGATGTATACTCTAAAAGTGCAAATGCAAGTCTTCTGGACTGTTCCAGTCATATCAGCACGAGCTTCATTATCAGTGACTACCCTTCCAGATCATTCCGTACGTCTTCCTGGCTCGAGGACGCAGAAAGAGGAGGAGATCTAAGAGCAGGGAGGGGTCAAAGCAGGGCATCAAAAGCTAGATGCATGAACAGGAAAACCTAAAAGAGGAGAGAGGGAGTAAGGGAAGGGCAGAGTTCTGCTACACAGATGCGGAGATTACAGCAGTTGATAGAACTCTGGAGACGCTTGCTTTTCCAGTGTGGGCTGAACAAACGGTCGAGCCACATAAACAGATGTTGCAGAACCTAGATGACCAAGGAGAAGAAGAGTCCCAACAGAACAGGCCAGAAGGAGCTGCTAAAATGCCCATGACTACATAAGAAGAGCCAAAACGGACACTGTCTACTTAGGAATCAATACTGCAGCAAGACTGGACTACAGCTTACAGGGAAAATAAACAAAAAAAGGTACTTGGGTGGTTTTTTTTTTTGGCATTCATTCCCTTATGAATCACATCACAACACTGTTCAACATTCAACCCTACTTGAAACTACATAACACTTATTTTAAATTGTAATGCCCAGACTCTGATCAGACTGCATTACATTGAAGTGTTTGTAATAGCTGAAGTGATTTTATCTGTTACACAGTGTTAACGATAACAAGCTCCGCTACAAGTGCTGCATGATCGTGCTTGGCTGTGAACGCTGAAAGCTTGGCTGAGTTGATTGGCGTGCAGTGTGAAGTCTTTTGAATTACTTATGGGAAGACATTAGCTCTGTACAGCCCTCTCGTGCGTGTGTATGCACGGCTGCATGACAGAAGGAGCCATCAGAAACGCGTGCTGTTTTAATGCATGGACACGCTGGGCCTCACTGATCAAGTATGTACTACAGTTGTGTGTAAATGTTTTCCTAGGCCAAACTGAATGAAACATTCCTGTCAGACTGACCAAAAATGTCACCGATTTTATGTCATTAAATGCTAACGAAGCTGTAAATGAAACATGTTCACGGCACCTTTGCATTGCGTCATGCCTACAAAACTCTATAAAAGGCAAAGCTAAAAGGGAATGAAAACAAAACGATGGCTAAAAAGTTATGCCACGTACAGGCACTGGGGCGAACTGTACGGACGCGCACGCTACATGACTCTACCTGCGATTGGCCGATATAAATGAGTCATGCCCAGTTGGATGACGGTTATATCTTATTCTAATCATAAAAAGTGTCATGAAATTTGAATAGCGCCACCTTCAGTACTGGAGCACTTGCAAGTGGCGGCGAATAGGAAACCTCTGAGAGTTCAACGCTTCTTTACAGAAAACGTCACCATCTCAATGATTTTCCCTTGTATGGTGACGTATTCTCTGAGGAGATGTTTATTTTACGTTTTATGGAAGGAGTCTCCAGTGTCAGCACTTTGTATCAGTCAGTACGTTTTCCCACCATGGGGAAACACTTCAGGGGAAAGGGCATGGTATAAAACGCTTCTATGCCGTACCACCAAGTCGACGATTATTTTTACGCAAGTCTACATTGTCTCCATGTCAAGTACACCGAGGCTTGTAGTCTTGCTCCTTTTACAGGGCACCATTTCCATCCATCCATCCATCCATCCTCTACCGCTTATTCCTTAGGGCGCCATTTCTTTTGTCCGAATCAAATGGCTGGATTTATTCATCTCCACGCATGCCTATGTTTCGGATTGGGTTTATTTTCATATATAAAATTGCAGTAACTCATCAGCAAGTGTATGATTTAAAGCCGAACGATTGAGCTGTGTCTGCTTACACGGAAATTTACACAAACTCCGAAGGTGTTTTTCCAAACTAACTGGATTTTCACAAAAATCCCACATTTCTTGTGTAAATGCACCTGGAAATGTTTTCTGAATAAATTAGGTCATAGCCAGATGATAAATGAGGCTCATTGTGTGCGTCAGTCTAACATCTATAACAAACGGAGAACTCTTGTTTTCCGGTCCATTGTCAACACAGCGTGTGTCTTCTTATTTTTATTTTATTTTTTTGCATTTCCATCCTGCTTATAAATCACTTTCTGGATCACAGATGCCACACCTCATCGTTAATCATTTCATTAGCGAGTAATGCAGCGAGTCCAACTAAAAGGTTTTGTTTTGAATGATATCATGGAAACTGAGCCAGTGATCCAGTGCGTTTCTGATCCAGTTAGAACTGATTTGTAATGTAAACCTCAAGTGGCTGAAGTTGGTTCTTATGTTCTCGTCAATCACATATTCTAGCCCAGACCATGTTTCATTAGAATTCACGCAACCATTTACTTATACTTTATGAGCTTATAATTTATGACACATAACGCCAGAAATGTTCAGGGCTTTAAGGCCGTTCAGGTCACAGTGATCTTGGCCATTTAATTTCAGGTTAGTTCGATAATGAACGCTGTCATCTTGTAGCTGAGTCGTGTATCTGTTGCATTGTATAGCTGCATTGCAGTCTTGGACTACTTCTACACTAGATTTCTTATTAGTATGACGTTAGGTGTCGCTGAAGGTTGCAGATTAGTGAAAATAAGCTGTTGATCTTTTGTTTGTAGGAGCGAACACCAAAACATGCCCATTATATCTTAAGTTTGAGATCAGTTTCTCGTATTAAATGTCATTGTGACTGCACGAGCAACAACAATGTCGATATCCTGTGACCTCAGCACAGCACATGGCTGCTAACATCTCCCAGGAATAACAAGGTATTTCTACATATACACCCTAAAATTGCAAACATCCTCGAGTGTTTTTCTCTCCGAGTCTTTGTGGCAGCCAGGTTCTGGACTATATTACCAGATAAAGATTTGCGTGGCAGCCAGGTTCTGGACTATATTACCAGATAAAGATTTGCAAATGATCGACGCTACAACTCGAGACAGCACTAATCCAGAGAACAGCGAGGTGCTGAGATGCATGGGAATACATGCATCTCTGGGAACGCAGGCCAGTAAGGGAATCCCTGACTGTTTGTGGGTGTGTGTTTGCATTTTATAGGCAAACTCGGCTTCCAGTACACATCGTTCTACCCGTTCGAACACACATCTGGCCTTGATGTGTGGCTTAGCCAAGTGCTAAGTGTGATGTGTAATCCTGTTCTTTCCCAACAGAAAGATGTTTTTTTTCCCATGCAATACCATTCGAGAGTGAAAGAGAGAAAAAAATGAAACAGAAAACATGGCTGAGATTGTTTGCACCATATGAACCCTGATTCTCAAATGATCTGAGAATAGATTAGGCAGGATTGGTTAAAGTTTCTGAGGGGGTGAGTGGGATTGGTGAGAATCCCTTCGGAAACAGACAGGATTGGTAAAGCATTCTGTAGGAGTAAGCAGGATTGGTCAGAATTTCTGTGAATCAGTCCTATGCACTACTACTACTATTACCACGACTATTACTACAAGACCAATATACCTGAAACGTTATGGAAATCTATCTCAGCTAAAATTGTTACTAGAAAATACCTGTGGTTGAATTCTTTCATTCCACCCCTTGAGGCCCCAATTCCCAATGTTTAAAGGTGAAATTGTGCCTGCTATAAAGCTCTAGACTAGAGTGCGATGTGTGATTTAGCTACATTAGCTTTGTACTCAGAAGAAGAGCTAATCTTCACCAATAAAGCCCTAAAGGATGATTAGCTGGGAAGGATTTATCATTTACAGGCATGACGTGCCTATGTCCTTTCTAGGTCTGAAGATGCAGGCGATTGTGGGCATCATGTGTCTGTGCCAGTGTGTAGTCGGTCAGCTGTTGGAGGCCAAAGTGAAGACCACTTCACCGCGATTTGTTTGCAGTGTCCCAGGTCTACCGGGTACGCCGGGGAAGCCAGGACCGCCCGGGCCTTCAGGCGCTGAAGGCCATGTTGGAATTCCGGGCAGAGACGGCAGGGATGGTCGGAAAGGCGAGAAAGGCGAGAAGGGGGAAACAGGTAGGCACAGGGCTTAATTAACTAATCAGCCAGTAATAATAACACTGCAGAGACCTGAAAGAAATGCAGCACAGGACCAGAAGATCAATGAACAAACATCCCCCTAGTGATCAAATCTGGCAAATATTTCAGTTAACCAGCTTGAAAAGTTTGCTCTGTGTAGATTCCTGTAGAGATCAGTTTTCTTTGATTTGCACAGAAATGAGAAAATCTCGATCCAACTGTCATTTATTGCACTCTAGGTCTCTCTCACACACACACACTGAAAATGAATGGTAGCCTGTCACTTTGTAAATTTGCTAGTGTGAACATAGCTATGGATGACTGGCATAGTCAGGATTCAAACTCTTGATCGTCCGACAAGGGTGAAATCTTTGACAGTTATGCCACCCAGGAATCAAATATATAGTGTTTTTAGAACTTATGAGTGTGCCCTTAATGAGCCATTGAATTGTAGCTCTCTCAG
>JAOUWY010000032.1:20320847-20335627 GCA_025728095.1 Prietella phreatophila
ACACACACACACACACACTTCACTGGAGCGTCCTTCATTATGTCTACTTCCAGGTGATTATATCATGTTGGTCATCCAAAGAATCATCATCATTGCCATCTGTCAGTATCCACTTTATCCTGGTCAGGGTTTGGTTTTGGAGCTGGGAGGCAATGCGAGAACTGACGGAAACCCACATGAACATGAGGAGAACATGCAGAACCCCAGACAGACATTAACCCGAGCTCAGGGTAGAACAGAGAACCGTGAACTGCTCCCCGACATGTCGCTCGATCGGAAAAATAATCGTTTTTCATTTTTGTGAACAACTTTGCACATTATATATTGTCCAAAATGACTCCAAAGAGCATAGAGAACAAATCTTTCTGTCTCGTTATGTCACAAATATGACCGAATCATGGCTCGATCGTTAAACTCGAGTCCTCAAGACTCCAGTCTAACACTACGTTCAGTCCATGAAGGTTTTGATTATTAGAGTTGGATCAGGTCTTATATGAGGAGAATGGTTATGGTTAGGGAATGACTGGTTTATAGCTGCTGCTGTGATGTAAGTGAATACAGGGACTAGCTTGATTTGTGGATATATATGTATACGATATACTAGTGTCGTTCAAAAGAATGAGTATTTCTTGCAATTTGCTGCAGTATAAGAGGAAAAAAACACTTTTGGGTATGCTGTTATAGGAAAATGATCAACTATAGGAGGGTGTGATGTAACGGAGTTACTGTTACCACCACAAAGTTGGTTATTTACCTATAACAGCATGCCCTCAAGTGTTTTTTTCCTTACTCGTTGATGATTAGAATCATAGAGCTTATACTGGAAAATATTTATTTGTGTGTTAAATCTTTGAGCGTGGTTTGTTATTCAGAATATTGCTTATGCATTATTATTTTTTTTTCTTTTTTCTTCTTTTTATTCTAGTGATATCCATGAGAGGCTGCGGAAGAAACGGCAGGTGTTGCGGGAGTCTTTGGTGAAAGTGCGGGATGACACGCAGGTCTGCAATCTCACTCTCTGGGGTCTTGTTGATATTCTTTCTGAAATCTGATGAACGAAAAATAAACAAACTGTTTGTAAATGTTTAACTATTTGCCGTCTGCCGTCATATTTCTCCGCATGTAGAAATGACTGCATATTAATCGATGAATTGGGAAACCTTCAGTTAATGACATAAATATTGAACAGAATCCAGACCTTGAACTTCACCTTCACACAGCTTGACTTTAATGAGCATTTTGTTTGAGGAGAGCACGTAGAGTCGCAGACAGCATGACTCAACACGCTCACTGAGGTTCTGGGAAGCATTAACACCCTCACACACTCACTCACAGACACACGTTGTGGTAAGACCATGTACTGTGTGCTGTACCTGCTAGGCTCTGGTTCCCCCTGACTCCGGTACCACTAAGGAGATTCATCACACTATGGTGGAGGTTGGTTATTTTTCTCCTCGTGTCACGTTCTAGATGATAGATCCTTCTTTACACATTCCTCAAACTTCAAATGAGATCTAGAACCGCTCCTTTTGCTCTTTGCTGGTCTCTGATGCTCCGAATCCTTGCTTTTTATCCTTTACTTCCTTCTTCACTAGTTGTTATGTTTCAGCATGAGCATGAAGCTGACTCTTTCTTAATTTAGTGGTGCACAGATAAGTGTTATGTTTACTGAACTCTTAATAGAGCTCTTGATACAAATATAACAATATAGATACAATAATATAGAGCTTGGAATTCTGTTATACCTGACAACTCAGCAATTTTACATTTAAGACAATGATTTATAAAGTTGAACTGCACACTTTCGTTCCGTTTTGTGTATTGACTAATATTCTTTAATCTTCCCAATACTGATGACTGACTAATGGAATTTGGCCTCTGCTTCACCTCATATTTATACTCCACTGAAACGGGAAGAGCTTAAGAGTTTCTAAACACTGGTGAAGAGAGAAAATTGAAAAGAAATATAAATGTACCTGTAATGTATTGTTCAGTCCCGTCTGAAACTATTTTAACGGCAAGGCCAGTTCATTTGTTTGTGCTCTACACAGAAGACATTTGGGTTTGAGAACAAAAGATGGATATGAGACGAGAGTTTCAGCTTTTATTCCACGGTTTTTATATCTAGACGTGTTAAACGACATAAAACATACAGTCTCATCTTCAGAAGGTGAAATGCTGCTCAG
The DNA here is from genome assembly GCA_025728095.1 of Prietella phreatophila. NCBI lineage: Eukaryota > Metazoa > Chordata > Actinopteri > Siluriformes > Ictaluridae > Prietella > Prietella phreatophila. Next base: position 20,323,034 of record JAOUWY010000032.1, read on the forward strand.
TTGGGTTAAGGTCTGGTGGTTGACTTGGCCAATCTAAATCCTTCCACTTTTCTTCTTGATAAATGTCTTGCAGCATGATGAATTTCCTCCAAATTAATTTGAATGCATTTCTCTGTAAATCATGAGTTCCATCATAAAGATTAGTGAGAATGTTCCAGAAGCAGCTATGCAAGCCTAAGCCATAACACTACCTCCACCATGTTTCACTGTTGAGCTTTTATGTTTTGGATCATGAGCAGATCCATTCTTTCTCCACGTTTTAGTCTTTCCATCACTTTGGTAGACTTTTATCTTGGTTCCAGAACTTTTGCAGCTCATCTCTGTTTTTCTTTGTGAATTCCAGTCTGGTTTTCTGATTCTTACAGCTCATGAGTGGTTTGTGCTTGTGGTATGGCCTCTATATTTTTGCTCTCAAAGTCTCTTTTGAACTGTGGCTTGTGATACCTTCACCGCTGCCCCGTGGAGATTTTTGTTTTGGGTTTTATTTTTCACACCTTTCACAACGTTTCTACCATTAACTGTTGTTGTTTTCCATGGCCGACCCAATCGGTGTCTGTTGATAAGTACACCAGTGGTTTCTTTCTTTTTCAGGACATTCCTAATTGTTGTATCGGCTACGCCCAATTTCTGTGCAAAGCCTCCGATTGATTTTCCCACTTTTTTCAGCTTCAGGATGGCTGGCTTTTGTCACAAGGACAGCCTTTGCAGGTGAAATTGAATTCTAAAACCAAGAGTAGATGTTCAGAGCTATTTATTGTTTAATCAGTTGATCTAACAGGACACACCTGGGTAAGAAGAAACACCGGTCATCACATGTTCCAATATTTTAGCTCTCCTACAAATTGGTTGGTCTGATACAAATTGTGCTTTGTTCTATGTCGTTTAACACGTCTACATATAAATACCAGGAAGTAAAAGCTGAAATTCTAAACTCTCTTCTCATATTCAACTTTTGATCTCAAACCCAAATGTCTTCAGTCTACAACAGAAACTCTTGAATTGGTCTTGCCGTTCTAACAGTTTCAGAGGGGACTGTATAACTGTTGTAGTTTACAGTACGAAGTGTCTGATTTTCACTATGTACTACACCAGGAACTGACCGGCAGAGAGGAGGACCCGGGTGAATCCCTGCGGCACTCTCTGAAAGCACAGAGAATGAAAAAGAAAAAGAAGGTACAAATGCATTGTGCCACACTAGGTTTAGTGAAGCCACTTCCTGTACTGCATATAGCTTTACAGCAACATGCCTGTCGGTTGTCTTTCTTGTCGTCCATTAAACTTGGACCTCTGCTCTTTTGTTTCAGCTGTTGAAAGAGATGGTGGTGGAGGTTCTTCCAGAGGACGAGGTGGTGGAGGAGGTGGTCACAGTCTTGCAGGAGGAGCGTCTAGAAGATGAGCGAGATCTCTCGGCACGAGTACACAGAGGTGAGGGAATGTTGGTCTGTATCAGGATTAGACTAGGATGCTTCACTATTATAGTTAGGATTCATTCGTTTGTGTAGCAGAGGTTTGTGCGTACAGTTTATTTCCCAGTTTAGCAAAAACTAATGGAGAACGTTCTCAAGAATTCAATATAAGGTCTAGGATATATTTTTCAAAATCGATTGAGTGGATATCAATTATCGAGTATTAATATTCCCAAGTACTGATTTAAATTCCTTATTAATTGAAATTGTAACGTGTCATAGCGGAGTAAGTAGTATCTTATATGAATCGTTGTTTTATGAATCGAAATCTTCAATTAAATTTTATTTGTATAGTGCTTTTTACAATAGACATTGTCTCAAAGCAGCTTTACAGAAATATCAACACTGTATAAAGATATTAAAGGTGTGAATTTATTCCAAATGAGCAAGAAATCTTGTCATATTTTATTGCTCCCAAAGCAGTGGTATTGTCAAATACTGAATTGTTTCCTTATGAATCAAAATACCATCATGTCATATTCAATTCAGTGGTGGAGTCAGCTATTGACTTGTTGGAGTATGATTCGAGATTGTGTCACATTGTAGTCGATTCACTAATATCAGATATATTGAATCATTGCATTAGGAATCAAAATCTAAATTTATTCGATTAAATTAAAAAAAAATGGTATCATATTGGATCACAGTCAATTTAGTGTTATATCGAATCATTGAACCAAAAATGTATTGCACCTGATTCAGTATCGTCAAATATTAAATTGTTGTCTGACGAATCCATAATCATATCGTAATGTATCGTGTCCGATTCAGTGGAATCAGCAAATATCAAATCATTACCTTATGAATTGTAACCAAATCATTTTGTTTAGAGAGCAGGGATTATTTGCATGTTTATGTGCCAATAACCGATATGCAGAACTGATATTTATTCATTGTTTTTCTTTTGTTTTTGACAAAATGATAACACCACTGGACTGAACAAACCGTTTTTATTTATAACAATTGTCAATTTCACTTCCTCCTTGCATAAAAAAAACAATAAACAAAAACTGCTCTTATTTATACACCAATAAATAGAGGGGTCTGAACGAGTGCAACAAATAAAGTGCACTGTTACTAAAGTGTCTTTTTTTTTTTTTTTTTTTTTTTTTTAAAGAAAAGCTTTGATGAGATTTTAATGAGTCAGATTATGTGAGTTTGTCTCTTTTTCTTAGTGCCATTTATGTAGCATTGGACTAATTTGTGCATTAATATGTTAAATTTATGAAAACAAATATAAAGTTATGTTAGATGAAGGTCATTAATTAAAGAAAAGCAAGCATACTTTATCTGTGCGCACCGTTGTTGACTCGTCGCACCTCGGATACAGCGCAAGTACAGTGCAATGGTGGTCCTGCACTCAATTCTCAAAACACCCACAAGCCATTTATGGGTGGATCCGATATTTCAAAACCGATATCTGCTTAAATATCGGGGAAAATATTATCAATCGATCTCTAGTTTTGTTTTGCATTGTAACCAATTCATTGGTAGTGTCCAATATTCATCTGTTCACTTGAATCAAAGTCCTGTCGTAGCTGATTCAGTTGTATTGTCAAATATCAAATTGTCGTCTAAGAGGTTTACACCCCTAATTATAAGACTTTTATTTTCATGTGGTTGTATTTTTTTATTTTTTTTATCAGGCAGTTAATAATTGGCAGTAAAAGCCCTGGGCAAAGGGGAAGAAATGGCTTGTTTATTTTATTTGTTTGGTTTTATATTTGGTTTATATTTTTAAAAAATCTCTATACGTGTTTATGTTTTATACACCTTTCATTAATACACTTAACACATGGCATGTAACTCTCCCATCCACCAACATACACTATTGGTTATGTAGTGAACTTCAGGCTTTCTTCCATTCCTCTCTGGAGTTTCTTGTTAGTAATGTTGGCAGCTGCCTCTCTCTCTCTCTCTCTCACTCTTACGCTTTGTGTGTCTCTTTCTATCTCAGGCCTCCCTCCACTCCCTGTTTCGAGGGCCGACTCCAGTCTGTCCGAGAGCTCCGTGAGGCAGCGTATGAGGGAGAAACTGAGGGAGGCCAGGGTAAGTTAAACTCGAACGACAGCCAGAAATAACTGTGACCTCAGAAAGTCAAAAAGTCAGCATTCTGAAAAGCTTTTTTGGAGCAAACAGAAAGGAGGGATGAGAAAAATGAGAAAGGAATGATGAAAACAATCACTTGAGTGCTTTGGAGGATTTGTTTGTGACATGGAAAGATCAAGACTACATTGATTGTGAAGCAGATTTAACACAGCCTGTTGACATACTGCATAGGCGTGTGTGTGTGTCAGCAAGCAACGCAACTCGCACTCACGGAGCAATGCGACACGTTCTGATTTTTCTCTGCAATCCAGCTGTGCTCTAATCAAATGAAGGTTTTTGGGAAGCAGTCCAGGCTTCTCTTTCCACATTAAAACCTTTTTTAATCTGCCAGCTGTGGAGCAGCGTGTTTAAATTACCTCAAGTCAACAATGTTCGTTTAAGTTTTTAATGCCTCAATTCTTGATTCTGATTGAAGTGATTGAAGTCATTAGGTGATGATTCATTTTCTGTAACATCAGCTCTGACTGTTTATATTAATGCTATCGTTTCTGTAAAGAACATAATTTTTCCTGTTGAAATGTTTAATCATTGCTATGGTGGAGTTTTCTGTAAGGAGATAGGAGTTTATTTACCATTCAAGGAAGAGTCTCTAGCACCAGCGCTTTTCAACAGTGACGTATTTACACTCTGTCAGTCCAAAGCTGCAAGTCTTTTGGAGCAGGAGGCTTCGCTGGAGCCAGCCAGTCGTCTGAAGAGCCTCAGAGACAGAGTCACACTGACCAGATTCGACCAGGAAGTACGTCTGCTCGCTACGGCCAATTGCTTTACCTAATTGTTCTCAGTTAGGGACCCATTTCACGTTAAAATACATTTCATACCCCCGATCAGAACACGTGCAGTTATTCAAATATTATGCTCAATATTTAGAAAAAATTTTGGCTATTGCAAATTTTCAAAATTTTTCCAAATCAGAACGAGGAGCCTTAAAGGTTTTTCTAGTTATTGAGTGAGTTACTGAGTGCGTTATCGATGCTTGGAGTCAATGTATTTAATTCGTATGACCAGTCAAACTTGCTAATACCATAATCATAAGGATGTAATGATCAATACAATAGCTTTGGTAACGGTGAGTTGTGATGTCCACTACTGTAACAAAGGGTTTTAATATGATCCCCGAGGACTCCCCAGACCTCGCTTTCAGAACCCGAACCGCTAAATAAGGTTCCTTAACCAATCTTATTTATTCCTTTCGCTTATCCTGGCACCATTTCTCAAGCTTCTCCTTCACTATAAAGGATTTCAGTCATATTGATTTCATGGAGGTTAATGAGAGCTTTATGATGCATCTGATGTGATGTTTTGACCTCGCAGTCGGACGACATTCTCGGCCAGGGCGACGCTTCCATCAACGCCAGGGTGAAATTCCGGGACGCAGCCAGACGCGTCGCAAGAGACAAAAGGGTGAGGAATTATTCTGTATTTTTGTTATGGAATGCTTTAAAAAAAACAAAACAACAAAGAACAAAGCCACACACATGATGGTATACTCAGAGAAATGAAATCAAGACTGATACCCAAGTGCAAGAAAGATTGTACTTTCACTTCTGCAACATCACTGTAGTTATTAAGGTTAATCATAAACATGTTTATGTGTAAAAAAAAAAAAAAAAAGTGTTAGTGATTCGGCATCATCACACCACCTTGTTGTTGATTGTTTTCCTAGAACAGGATTTCCAATAAAGTGTTGTTTTTTTTTAACTACAGCAACCATGTTTAAATATTATAAATTAAACGTAATGCTTTGCTTTGTTTTCTGGGAAGAATTTGTTTTGTGCGTGTAAATTGTAAGATTGTTCTTTCCAACGAACAGACAGAAAGCGGTTTGCCCACCGCTGAGGAAGCGTACAACTTCTTCACCTTCAACTTTGACCCTGAACCTGAAGAACGTCACCCCAAGGTCGAAACAAAGAAAGAAGCGAGGGAACGGGAAGATGGAAGAGATGAGGAGGAGGAAGAGCATGAAGCTGAGAAGGAAGGAGAGGAGGAGACCACAGAGAGGGTGAAGCATGTCATATTTATTTACCTTTAATAGATATCGGGAATAAAATAGCATCCCCTGTTTAAGTAATATTACGAAACAAAACTCCTGTAACTCAGGATGAAGACGGCCCGCTGGTCAGAGATGGAGAAGAGGATCTGTTCATTATTCAGTCGGCGCAGGACTTCCTGGAAGTGAAGAAGGCTGAGTATGTTGAGTACAACAGCCGCATGGAAAAAGAGAACGAGCTTCTCTTCATCCCCAGTATGAGGCCCGGTACAGTCTCCCCTTTTATACTGAAATTGTATATTAGATTATAAAAAAATATATATATGCAGATTATACACAGATTGTATCAAAATCTAACATAAAACAAAGGCAACCTGAGTAAACATAAAATACAGGTTTTAAACATGATGTTATTTATTGTAGCGAAAAGGTTATCCAATACCAGCTGGGCCTGTATGAAAATGTATTTGCTAATCCCTTAGTTACTAATTCCAAGTCTATGAAACTGCATTCGCAATGGGGTTCTGCTGGAGTAGACGCAACCAGGCCTGATTACTGCAAACCCTGTTCAATCAAATAAACACTTAAATAGAACTTTTGTTGGTTAAAAGGTCTTACTCAGTAACACACTCTGCCAAAGTTGAAAGAAATTTCAGAAATGATGAGGAAGAAGTTGATTGAAATACATCAGTCTGGGAAGGGTTACAAAGCTATTTCAAAGGCTCTGCGACTCCAGAGACCACAGTGAGAGCCTTTATGTCCAACTGGAAAAACATGGCACTATAGTAAACCTTCCCAGAAATGTCAGACCTTCCAAAACTCCTCCAAGAGCAAAACAACTGCTCATCCAGGAAGTCACAAAAGAGTCAAGGACAACATCAAAGAAACTACAGGCCTCTCTTGCATCAATAAAGGTCACTGTTCATGACTCTACTATCAGAAAGACACTGGGCCAAAATGGCATCTATGGAAGAGTGGTGAGGTGAAAACCACTGCTAACCCAGAAGAAAATTAAGGCTCGTATGATTTTTTTTTTTTTTGTCAAAACACACCTTAATGATCCTCAATCCTTTTGGGAGAATGTTCTGTGGACTGATGAGTTGAAAGTGGAACTGTTGGGAAGACAGCATTCCCGTTACATCTGTCGTAAACCAAACACAGAATTCCATAAAAAGAACATCATAATTATGGTCAAGCATGGTGGTGGAAGTGTGAGATTGTGGGGATGCTTTTTTCCCCACACTGCTACCACCATTGTAGTAATTGCTGCTAAAGGTGCCCCAACCAGATTTTAAGTTTAAAGTGGCATAGGTGTTGGATAACTTTTTTTATTTTTATTGCTTCAAAAAAAATTATTGTGTGTTAAATCAGGTTGCCTTTGTTTTATGTTGCATTTCATTTGTATACCTAATACTATGTAGTATGAGTTATACACAAAAACCTGAAGAAATCAGTATGGGGCAAATACTTTTTCACAGCATTGTAGCCGCTGATGTCTACAGAATCAGTAATCGCGATGATCGTGACTGGCATCATCATGTGTTTGTACCTCAGTGCCTGCTTCTAGTAAGCTCCCAGAGAACGTGCGTCCCCGTTACCTGGAGGAGGAGGGTCTTTACGTAGGGGAGAGACCATACGTCTCCCTGACCAATCAGAACATTCTGGAAAACCGCGTCATGAAGCAAGATCAGGTAACCGATGTAACAGTGTGAAAGTTCTGTGTTATTGAGAAATAGGAAATTCTTCATGAGACTGATGGACACTTCCTTATGAAAACAAAAGCACCTGCAGAGCATCGGGCCACATTAAGATCCTGCAGTAACACTGGATTTCCTAATAACTTTTAATCTCACACCATATGGGTTCTGATATTTGTCTTAAGAATGAAAAACAAAAATACTTCTGCTCTGTGTGAGTTTCACGTTGTGAATATTTTGTTATAAACTATGTATAAATAAATCTATACAACAGAATCATATAGATATTTGGCCATTCTCTCCTACCATAAATACACATTGCCTTGTATTATAATCATTAAATACTCAAAAATCAGATTATTTCTCATGTATCTCATACTTGAAGTAATTTTTATTTCCATGACTCATCTGTTATAGTTTATAAAAGACTATTTTAGTTCATTCCCTCAACACATTGTCTCATGAAATATACAGAATATTCCACAAGTTACGTACGTGCTCAACAGGAAGTCGCGCCGTCCGCATTTCTTAACGATCACGAGAAGAAGAAAATGAATTCCTCACACCAAGTCACTTTAAGTCTGTTACTCAAATTATAGATTGAAATACAGTATTAATATAACTAATAGATTTTTTTTAAACCCTCCGTTGTGTGTATTTGTAAACTCTTTACCATAAAAAAAGGAAACGAAACTCAGCCTTGTTCTTCATTTAAGAGCAAAGAAACCTTGAAACATTAGATTGTTGCCTGAGATGTGTTTCTTCGATTGATGTTAATTAACTAATTGCATATTTTAGAGATTCAATGATTTTTAAAAAGTGTCTTTTTAAAAGATTTTAGGGCTCAAATGGCAATGCAATCATGGAATCAGCCCAATATTCATAACACTATATTATCTCACAAAGTGTTCGACAAATGCGTGGTTACGATTCTCTGCACACAAGCCTTTTATAGCAAATCAGGTATGCTAATGCCTTAGCAGTCACACAGAGGTCAAGTTTAAACGCAAACGATGAAAAGAAAAAAAAAAACAATCCTAGGGCGATCATTTATGATGCTTCTTGGATTCAGAGGAGATTGAATTGAATTTGGTGTTCCCAGTTGTTTACGTGTTCGTAAAACAATTAACGCCCATACAGTAGCGTTTACGCAGAAACATGATGTCCGTTTCTTCCCGCTCAGGGTATGAAGTGGTTTGGCGATGATGGACGGATCGTGGCTCTGCCTAATCCAATCAAAGAGTCCTCGTCAAGACCGCCCCTTTTCCATCTGGAGGAGGAGCTAGATCTGGCACTACAGACTGTCTACAGAAAGGTATTCTGATCAGTATATTATTATTTTTATTTATTTATTTATTTATTTTAAACATTTCCACATCACTACTATTATAGCTACTGTCCTGTGAGTTTTTGTGAAACTCCTGTGAGGCTGAAAAATTGTAAATATTATGATTTAAACAGGGGCGCACGGTGGCTTAGTGCATGTTCTCCCCGTGCTGCGGGGGTTTCCTCCGCATACTCCGGTTTCCTCCCCCAGTCCAAATACATGCATAGGCTGTCTAAAGTGTCCGTAGTATGAATGGGTGTGTGAGTGTGCATGTGATTGTGCCCTGCGATGTACTGGCACCCTGTCCAGGGTGTACCCCGCATTGTGTCAGATGCTCCCTGGGATAGGCTCCAGGTTCCCTGCGACCCTAAAGAAGGAATAAGTGGTAGAAGATGGATGGATGGATGATTTAAACATATATATATATATATGTGTGTGTGTGTGTGTGTGTGTGTGTGTGTGTGTGTGTGTGTGTTAGATTCCAAGAAATAAAGCTTGATCATGCTTACTATATGATATATTCATGATGAAATGGACATTCTGTGTAAATCATTCATATTGTACAATTTTTCATCCTCAAAATAAATCCACCAATAGGAGGACGGCGTTGAATTATGTGAAACTCACAGGACAGTAGCTAGAGTAATGTTAATGTGGACATGTAAAAATGTTGATGGACATGAAAAATATCCTTATTACCTGATTATGGAATTTTATCCAATTGCAGAACATAGTGATTTTTTTTTTTTTAGGATTGATCTTCATAGTATAACCTGGAGTGGAGAACGTCTCTCTGTGTGTGCATTATCACAGGGTCTGTTGTAGATTTTATTGGATTTATCTTGTTGGAACGCTGTAATCATACAATTTGTAGGCAGCTCAGTTATTACAGCTCAGTTATTTTCTGTGCTTGCACGCAGCTAGTTCTAAGTGACGGCCAGTAATATTTGTGGCAGTGACACTTAAGAGTGGTTCCAGACGGGCGATTATGTAATAACAAGGATGGGGTGCTTCGTTCGTGCAGGGCTGAGAGCGGACAGTTTTAGGCCATGTCGAGGACACGTAGGTCTGACAGAAGCACTGATGCTTCTATGTGTGCGTAGAGACAGAATCATCTGCCTAAAATTTTCAAAATTGATAAGAGATTAGACTAGAGATCCAAATATCCTTGGGTCCATTGAGGTAATGCTTTGAGAATCCCACGACAAAAACAATTCCCTCTCATGGAATTGTGATTGAAACGGTATCAGCCCGTACCGGTTTCCCATCGGCAGAACGCGCGTTGAGTTGTCGTAATATTTCAGATAGTTATTATGACTTTAATATCGTTTTGCTTTTGCATATTATGCAGTGCTCTCAAAGCACACAGAGTAATCATACATATATCTATAAAGTTCTTCTCAGTTTGCAGAAATGGCATTAGGAGCGACGCGAATTCTTGTCAAAATAGCCAGAGTGTTCCTGGTCTTTCTTTGTGCAGGCGCTGAAATCCAAGCACGTCAACCGCTACATGGCGGGAGTCGGGGACCCAGACGGAGACTACCAGCTGGACGTCGATGTATCTGGGCTCATATTTTCCCACCACCCTCTGTTCAGCAGGGAGCATGTGCTGGGGGTTCAGCTGGCCCAGCTGTACGACCAGTACCTCAGCAGACGGCATAAAAACTTCACCTGTCTCCTGACAGATAAGGTAATATCAACTTCAGCGTTGCTCAATCACCATGGCTTTCACGATAAGAAATTGACTAAATAATACCGATCCTGCTTTTCTGCGTGCATGACTTCAGTTGAACGGGTTGAGAAACGCGATTCACAATATGCTGGAGCTGCATACAGGAGAAGGCCTTAGTCTGATGAGTCAGCAAATACTTCTGGACTACAAACAGGAAATAAGGTCAACAAATTTGAGCCTCTGATATTTTTGAATAAGGCATATAATATGGCATGAATACGATGTATTTTGCGTACACCGAATGTCTGTTTCACACGTGTTTCTTCAGGCACACTCGTCAGCTCCGAGACTTGGAGCAAGAGAGGGACCGAACTCTGCTGAAGAGCATCGTCAAAGTCTGGAAAGAGCTCAAAGCACTGCGGGAATTCCAGGGCTTCACCAACACGCCCTACAAACTCTACATCAGGAAGTGTGTACAGCTAAAAACAGCTAGCTTTCCAACAGAGCTAATCCAGCCTTCGTGAAAAGACATCAACATACGCAGTGGTGGTGTTCAGTTAACGGCAAATATCATCATCGAAATAAACACAGAAATGAATTCAACATGAACGATTCAGCAAAGAGAAACAAATCAATCCAACCCTCTTCAATAAAAGTAATTTTACAGTGAATGTAAAAAAATTTAAAAAAATAAAAAACGGGCTCGACGCTACCGAAATAAACACCAGTGAAACAATGCGATTAATCCAGCACTTTCCAACAAACACCAAGTAAACAAACACGCTAATACCACGCTCTACAACACTAATGATTAATCCAGCACTTTCCAACAAATACCAAGCAAACACTAACGCGCTAATACCACGCTCTCCAACACTAATGATTAATCCATCACTTTCCAACAAACACCAAGTAAACACTAACGCGCTAATACCACGCTGTCCAACACTAATGATTACTCCATCACTTTCCAACAAACACCAAGTAAACACTAACGCGCTAATACCACGCTGTCCATCTGCCACCAATGATTAACCCGTTACTTTCCAACAAGTACCAACACACCCATAGAGTACTTATGGCGATGCTTTGATCCAATACTACCCGAAAACATCAACACTCTCCAACAAACACTAATGATTAATCTGTTTGATTGTTGAGTTTTACTGTTGAGTGTTGGATTCATGTTAGTATTTGTTGTAATTTAACACTTTTCAACAATCACCATCACATTAATCCAGTACTCTATAACAAATCTAACACCGTTAATCAAACTCAAGCACATTAATGCAGCACTTTCTAGCAGGAAAAGTATTGGGTTAAAATGTTGGTGTTTGGTCGTCGGACTTATTGGAGTTTGGACTCGGACTTAGAATTATTGACGTTTGTACTTAGTCTTCTCTCAGTCTTGGATTTTGGTCTCACTAAATACAATCTTGGTCTCAAACGAGAGCTGTAGTGTTATGACATTTAAAAGTTTTTAACTGTATATAAATTGGAAGGTTTTCCTCACTTTTTTTTATCTCTTGTCCCCTCAGAGAGGAGGTGGAGCGAGGACGGGACGAACGAGAACACGAGGCGGAGATCTTAGCTGAGGTATCCGAGCTGCAGACAGAGGTTGCAGAGGATTATGAGAGGAAGATGGTTGAGTACCGGAGACATCTGGAGGAATGGAGGTCCTGGAGGAGGAAGCAGGTAGCGTTATTAATCACGCAGCATAAAAAAGAAAGAAAGATAAGAGTAAGGTTACAGTTAACCTAGCAGTGTTGTTCTTTTATCCGTATTTTATTTAACCAAAATTGCTCGAATTATCGATTTTAGAAAGCCGTAAAGAAGAAGAAGAGAAGACAGCAGTCGCAAGGCGAGGCAGAGGAAGAAGAGGACGAGCACAGCGAGGAAGAGCTGGGAGAGGCGCGAGCGAAACCGGAACCTCCAGAGAAACCTGACACGGTTGGTTTGGAGCACCAGGTCCGAGAGAAAGCTGCGAAGATCCGCAGGAAACCTGGACAATCAGTTTTGGTTCCAGAACTTACTGTTTCCGGCCCGGTCACCCCTAATGAGCAGTGTCCACGGTAAGCAGAGGGATCTCTCTCTCTCTCTCTCTCTCTCTCACACACACACACACACACACACACACACCCATGCGATTAAAAATATCATGAATAAATACAGATAAAATGCATGGAAATGTTTGGGACTGATGGGGAAAATATTTTGGTTATTATCGTCGAGTATTTTATTATAAATACACACTGCCGATCACTTTTGTAACACAACACATTTGTGTTACTCCAGAGTTTTGATGACTTTATTATTATTATTATAAAATGTGTGTG
>JAOUWY010000032.1:20359415-20370281 GCA_025728095.1 Prietella phreatophila
GTGTGTGTGTGATTGTGCCCTGCGATGGACTGGCACCCTGTCCAGGGTGTACCCCGCCTTGTGCCTGATGCTTCCTGCGATAGGCTCCAGGTTAACAGTAGAAGGAGTTAACAGTAGAAGATGGATGGATGTTTCAGTATTTCTGTTTCAGTATTTCAGTGTTACATTATAAAAGTAAATGTTGGAAGAAAATAATTTCATTGCGGGTTATCAAGCAGAAATATTAGCTGCCTTTTAAGATTTTTATTATTTTTTTTACATCATTCATCAAACAAAAAGTAAACAAAAATAACACAGAAGTCATTTTTTCTCTGCAGAAGTCATATTTTGAAGAGCAGTGACATACTTTAACAGTTCTCTGTTGTGTAAAAGCTGACCTTTAAAAACATTTAGACATTTAAAAACAATTTCGCAATGATTTATTTCCAACCCCTGTTCCATAGCTAACGGAGCCCCTTTTGTGACATCCCTTCTAATCCCTTATAATAACAATATAAACAATAATAACGACATAAGTCGTGAGGTGTATTGAGTCCGAGATTATATTGGCGCAGTTTATAATCCCGAGTTAAAATAATCAAAGGCAATCAATTCCCTCTCCTCCTTGATTATCGACCTACTTATTATGATCACATCTTATCAAGTCCTCCCAAATGATGGTCTCGTTCCTGGTGAAAGAGGCACTAACTTACCCTTACTAACTGTCTGATTTGAGGTAGATGCCTTTTTATTAATTCATCTGTGAATTCATGAAGAATTTGAATCTGTGCTTTTGTATAACCTTTAACAGAAATAACTTTTTTTTTTTTTTAATGTTTTTATTTTGCTGCCCTCACTAGCAGACCACACATGACCTCTTGACCCGGTTGGCAAGGAGTGAGCAGGACCATGGCAACGGCTGGAGAGGGCCAGCTCCAGAGGGTTATCAGAGATCTGCAAGGTAATGTGTGTGTGTGTGTGTGTGTGTGTGTGTGTGTTGAGGCCTAGTGTAACAGTAAGTTAGAGAGTCAGCACGTGAACCTCGCCCATTTACACCAGCGATCTCTTGTTATGAGACATAAAATCCAGTGAACCCAGAAAGAAGGAAAAGACAGGCAGCCTGAGAGATAGAGAGAGGTCAGAGTTCACCCCTCACTTGCATTCTAGATCGATAAAAGGTGCGTGCATATGCATGGAGCCTGATGCACAGAATGAGGAAGCAAGGAGGGTGGAGTCAATATGAGGCGTAGCGACTTGGCATAAAGAAGTGCAATTCATTTCTTTAGGCATTCTACCTCTTTATCACTCTGGTATGACTATACAGTTGCTTTACTACACATGTATCTTTTAGATTCGCTGATCACAGGGACTGGCTGCAGTACTTATTGTTTTATTATTGTTATATATCACAGTGCTGTTGAATTCTCGATTCTGATTGGTCAGAAGGTGTTGAGTTCATTTTCTACAGCACCAACTTTGACAGTCGTTGTAGCCGACATGTTTTTTGTTTGTGTTCCACTTTAGTAGCCTATTGAATTCTGTTCTGTTGACTTAGTTCAATCCTGAGCTTGGGTTAGTGTTTGTTCCCGTGTCCACATGGGTTTCTTCTGCGTATTTTGGTTTCTTCCCATCTCCCAATAATATTTGTGAATTGTCTATACTAAATTACGTCCTAGCAATGAATTGTGGTTTGAATATCGTCACACCCACGCTGTGTTCCTGCTTCACACCCAGCGTTCCAGGCTCTAGATCCGCTGCGACCCTAATCAGGATAAAGCATTTCCTGAAATTGATCGTGTATTTTTCTGTTAGCGAATCCGCCCAATATTTTGCTCAACAGACGCTGTGTCGGAGCTCACCAAAGAGTACAGGGAGAACGGCGAGCCAATCACTGACGACAGCACTGATCTGCAAAAGTTCTCCTATAAGCTGGAGTACTTGCTACAGGTACACGCACAACACCACCATACACTGTTCTAGACATCAGCAGTTCAATGTCCGAGATGTCATTGGTTGGCGTCATGTGTCTCAGAAGAAGTATGTAGCATCTTTTACTCCCTGTGGTTCGTAGCAATTGTATGATAACGTACAGCTCACTGGGGTCCAAACTGTGGAGAAAATATGAAGGGGGAAAAAGTATAAACTTCTATATTTACATTGTTTTGGCTATTAAAACATTGTTGTTCCACACAGTTTAACCAGAAGGAGAAGACCACGTTTCTGGGCACGAAGAAAGATTACTGGGACTACTTTAGTGACTGTCTGGCCAAAATAAAAGGCGCCAATGATGGCATTCGCTTTGTCAAATCCATCCCTGAGGTATTCCCTCCTTCACCTATTCACTCTTTCATACATTTATTCACCAACAGCCTAGGCAGCTATATGGGTCAGGGTGTCAAATCCAAGAAATACTACCTTGCTAACATTACAGTGCGTTAGATTTTGTGCAATACCGAATGTTATCCAAAGAAGACCTGCTGATTATCTCAGTCAACACCTTTCTTTGTTTGTTATAGTTCCGTGTTGTGTAGCCTTGTTCAAACGCAAAGGTCAACGTGAAATATCGGTCCTTCCTTATTTGTACGCTGACACAAAGGAACGTTTCTTTATATGCCAGGTTCTGTGTACAAGCTTTATTTCAGAACAGGACAACTGCAATACAAACAACCTGTTTGTCTCAATGCAAACTTTGCTAGCTGTAAATCCTGGGAAAAGCACAAAGCTAGCCACTGTTGAGAACTGATGGACTTGTAAGGAATAATAAAACATGACATTGGTGTGCTGTAATAGGAAAATAATCAATGGCGGCCTGGGCGATGAAGTGGAGTTACAGTTAACTCTCAGAAGTTGACTATTTTTTAAAAATTAGCATGTCCTGGGGTTTTTTATTCCTCTCATACCTCAGTAATTTGCGAACAATAAATTTTTTTTTTTAAAGAACGACACTTTCAAATTTTTTCGCCCCATGTTTAGTTCCATTTAACATTGTGGAACATCCATGAAACAAGTGTAAACTCATCTGTCCTGACAGTTTACCAGTTACAGCTTTACTTCTGACTGTTACAAAGCGTGAACCCTGGAGACTGCTTACAGTGTTAAATAAATGTTAAATGTCCTCAGAGAAAATGTCACACACATCAACATTTTTAAAAAAATCTCTAATCAAATTAAAATTTTAAATTCTCTTCACGTTGAACATCTACCATACAAGTCCCTGTGTAAGTTCTTAGAACAGAAACGAAAGCATATTTGAAGAAGGGCATGAACATTAGCCTGTGAAGTGTGGCCTGAACTACTCTCAAAGCTGCCGTTTTAGAAAAGAATCTCCGTGATTATTTCTAAGTTATAATTATTATAAACGATACTTTAGTGCTCGGACTTTATCCTCTTCATAGAAATCCTGGTATTTCTTAACAGATCTGTAAATTTCCCAATGTTGCCCTACAATATATGCTTCTTCCTTTTACTCCCTCACTGAGGAAAGTTGTAATATACATTGCATTATACATTATACAGTTCCCTCCGAAAGTATTGGAACGGCAAGGCCGATTCTTTTCGTTTTTGCTATACGGTTAAAAAGTTTTAGGTTTGAGATCGAAGGAAGAATACAAGACGACAGATCAGAATTTCAGACGTGTTGAACAACTTAAAACATGCCTTCTGTTTGATCCTACCCGTTTTTTCCAGCGATCTAAGATAACATGACAGACAGGTGTTTCTTGCTGCCCAGGTGAGCCCTGTTAAATTGATTGTTTAAAGAATTAATAGTTCTGAATGGTCTGCTCTTGGTTTTAGCCCTGGGTTTCACCTGTGAAGACTGTATTTGTTAGGATAAACCAACACGAAGACAAGAGATGGATCATTTCATTTCATTGTGAAAGATATGCTTTGTGATACGGGTTGTACGTGTGATAGAAACGACCCTCTCTGTCTCTCTCTCTCTCTCTCTCTCTCTCTCTCTCTCTCTCTCTCTCTCAGCTAAAGACGTCGCTGGGAAAAGGCAGAGCATTTATCAGATACTCTCTGGTGCACCAGCGGCTAGCTGACACCCTTCAGCAGTGCCTCATGAACCAAAAGGTCACCAGGTACCCACACCCATGATTCTAAGGATTCATTCATTAACACCTGTTTGTTAGCTGCGATACCCTCTCTTCACATGATTTGTGTTTTTTTTTGTTGTTGTTGTTGTTTTTGGTCATACCACTGTTCCCTGTTCCTGTAAACCTTTGGCTTTACGCAAGCAATCACTTTAATTGTTTTACCTTGTTAATTTCTCTTCCCATGTCGAGTTGTACTTCTTTAAATTCGTTTCCCTGTTTCATCAGCGGGAGCAGAAGCTGTCCTTAGAATAATAGAATAATACTCGTGTGCAGGTAAACAGCCGAGTACACGCGTATGGATAGATTTTGGAGGTGCGTAACGTCGCGTACGTGACGAACCATAGCTCATATCATCCATGGATGCTTCTAGATAATACAGTTTTTGGGTTGTCACTGATTTAAATCTTGATTATCAGGATTTTGGCTAAAAATGGCCTTTTTAAATTTTTTATCCAATAACAGTCATACACTTTGTCTATACTGAAGAAAGGGCGATTCTCTTTAAAAACATATGTGTCTGAATATAAGATTTAAGGTTGCGTAGCTACTTGGGATCATCTCAGTACGGCAGTGTGGTAACAGAAATACAGCACGAAAATATTATATAATATACCTCAAAGTCCAAAAATCTGAGGCCACATTGAAAATATTTTAAAAGATGGAAAGTAATTGTTCAGTTACCGTGACTATTAAATCAAACTTGTGTCAATGCTCGAGTGCACGCTGTCAGTAAAGCATAAAAAAGGGAGACATACCGAATACTAAGAAGCTCTGAAATTCATGTAACTATTTGAGAGTCTACTTTTCACTAAAGTTGTGGTCTAGTAGTATAATTTGTAATAAGTAATTGTATTAAATTAGAAACAATGCAAAATCGAAGCATGTACAGGAATATTCACAATAGATGTGTCTCAAAAAGTAACGCTTATGGACTATGCTTATGGTTATTACACTTCTTTAATTATCTAGAAGAAAATGCAATTTAAAAAGCTTCTAAGGTCATAAAATTGACATTTGGAATGAAATTGTGATTTGAAAAATGCTTCAGGTTACAGGTGGAAGTGTCACCGATCGAGTCTTATACACATAATTGATAACGGTGTTTAATCCGCAGTGACTGGTATTATTCCCGGAGTCCCTTTCTGAAGCCTCATCTCAGTGTGGACGTTGTTAACACTCTCTACGAGCTCAACGAAGTCCAGTTCGATGTGGCGTCCCGGGGCCACGACCTGGATTCGGCTTGGCCCACGTTTGCACGGTACGCAGAGCATACGGCCCGATACGCAATCATGTATTAGTATAGCTGGTCCGGAGAGACGTGAGAACGTGTGAGCGAGCGTGCAAGGGAGCGTGTATGTTACGTAAGTGTAGTGTCAGGTGTGTACACGTCTGTTACTGCTGTTACTTTGGAGAGACACGCTTTTACACGATGGTTGGAGAACAACACTGCATTTGTGTACAGCCTTTGAGCGTGAATAATCCGGTATCCTTTCTTTTCTTCGTGTTTTTTGTGTGACTCTTCAATGTATGCTCACGTTTCCTGCTCACATTTTGTGCCACAGGAGGACTCTGGGTTTGACCAACTCTCCAAGCCACATGTGGAAAGCACCCAGCCGCAGCTCCAGCATTAACAGCCTGGCCAGCTCATACTCACAGGTGATGTGCTTTAGAACATAGGATTTACACTGGAATTTTAACAAGACCTAAAGAGAAGGTTTAACAAATGTAAAAAAAATTTTTTTTTAAATTAATGGTTACACGGTACTTTCCTTATAAGTCAGTACTGCATTTTTCCAGTAGATGGCAGGAGTTACCAGAAATCTTGGTTATTCTCTTAGGCCAGTGATTTTTAATCCTGGCCCTCGAGTAGCCCTTTAGATTTAGGTTTACTCGTTTAGCTGTTGCTTTTATCCAAATTGTTAAAGATACATTTGAGCAGTTTTTGGGTTAAGGGTCTTGCTCAGAGAATTAATGACGGCAGGTTATTGGTGCTGGGATTTGAACTCACAGCCAGACTTTGCTCTCTTCACCCATGTCTTCAGTAGACCATCACTTTAACCATACAATCATATCCAGGAAACGTCCAGGACAGGGTTAGTCCAGTTGGGAACCATTGTCTTTGATGACATTTGGATAAAATGTATTATTGGTAATGCCTGTTCATTTGTTTTTATCAGCTCTTTTGTTCAGCTGAAATGTTTACAACTTTAGTCAAAGTTCAGATTGAAAATATCATTTATTTTTGATGGAGAATTGAGATGCTTGAGTATCTTGTGTATTTCACTTCAGTACTAACCTTTTGTTCTGTATCATCACTCTGTCAGGCCCCAGAGTTTCTCTGCGGTCCAGAGTTTGGAAATAGCTTGCTGAGTGAATCTGCAGAGCCGTTGTCTGATTCTGCCATCACTTCCATGGACGAGCTTCGTCTGGAGCTGGATCAGTCAGAGCTGAAACAGCGTGAGCTTGTGGAGCATGTTCAGCAGCTTGGCAGCGAGGCCATAGAGCTCCGTGAAGTAGTGGCTGAACTGCAGAGGCAGCTGGACATTTCATTAGCAGCTCAGTCTAACCACCAGGAACTTCAGCTCAAGCTGGAGGTGTTGGCAGAGAGGGAACGGACTCTAGCCCAAGATCTGGAGGTCCTGAGGAGACGTGAGGCCGTTAAAGAGGCAGTAGATCAGGAAATTCAGGGCAAGTTAGCTGCTGCAGAAAAAAAGAATGAGGATTTAATGGCTAAACTAGACGAGGTGCTTGAGGAGAAAGGGCAGAGGACAGCCAGCCAATTTGACTCAGCCCAAAAGATCCATGAACTCCTGGATGGACTGAAGGAAGCAGAGAAAGGAAGGATAGAAGCACTAGCACACGGTGAAGAGAAAAGGATGCAGGCTGAACGTCTGGCTGAGGAGCTCAGAATGAAACAGCAAGCCCTGAGAGACGGAGAAACTAAAATGGTCACTTTAACAGAGAAGGGTACAAAGCTGATGAAGCAGGCAGAAGAACAACGTAATGCCATGGACAAACTCCAGGAGGAGCTGGCAGTGAGAGCGAAAGAAGTAAGCAGTCTTCAGAAAGACCTGCAAGACCTTCAGCACTGTCTGGAGGCGATGGAGAAACAGGCTACCGAAGAGACGAAAAGGGCATTGCAGGAGAAAGAGGTGTTACAGAAAAAGTTGAACTCCCTGCAAGAAAGCCTAGAAGGACAGGTGGAAAACCTAAAGGCACAACTCGGAGGTAAAGAAAATGAACTTATCTCCAGTGTGAAGAAGATCAAGTACCTGGAGGCTGACGCTCAGAAGATAGCAGGAGAGAAACAGGGTCTGAGTGGGAGTATAGTAAAACTGGAGACACACGTCGAAGATCAGAGAAAGATGATTGACGAATACAAGGAACAGTGCAACAATCTCACAGAGCTGAACAACAAGCTCCTCAAGACAGTCGAGAAGAACAAGGAGACCAATAAAGAGCTGATGGAAAGCAAGGCTGTGTTAGAAAATCATCTGGCTGGACTGAGGGCATCCGAAAAGCAGCTCAGAGGTCAACTCGATGACGCTAAAGTGACCGTGGATGAGCGGGAACAGCGGATGCGTGATGAGAACCGCAGCCTCGATGAGAAGCTCCAAAAAGCAATCATGCAGATCAAGAAGTCGGAAAGTGTAGTCCACAAGTTGGAGCAGGAGAACACCCATCTCAGGGAAGAGTGCTTAAAGAGTAAAGATGCTCTCGCAGCTGCACAGGAAGAACTACGTAAATATACTGACCAGATCAGGAATCTCGAGAGTAGCCTAGAGGTGGCAAGATGTAACGAGACAAACCTCACCGTGCAGCTAAATGAACAACACTCGCAGCTGGAGGATCAAGAGAAGCTTTGTGAGGAGCTTCAAGAAAGACTTGATGAACTGGAAGCCCAGGAGGGTGAGCTGGGGGCTGAGAAGACCGAGGCAGAGCGAGCCTTGGAGAAGCAGAGGGAGATGATGGAAAGGTTGGAGGCCCAGAAGAAAGCGGTGGAAAAAGCTCAGCTGGAGATGAGTGCCTGCTGTGCCAAGGAAGCCACGGATATGGCCTCGAAAGTAGCACTACTGGAGGAGCAGCTGGGCCTGAATGTGAAAGAAGTTTCCAGGCTTCAGGAGGAAGTGGTGCACTTGAAGGCCAAACTGCACTTTTCCGAGGAGGACAAAGTAAAGATCCAGACTAAACTGGTAATCACAGAGGCGTCTAGGACAGAGCTGCAGACTTTGACAGAACAACTTAAAAAGCAAGCTGAAGAGCAGAACCGAAATCATGTCAATGAACTTTTACAGTTGACGCAGCACATGGAGGAGATATCAACCGAGCTAGACGCGGAAAGATCTGCGCTTGCTAAAACATCAGCTGACTTCGCTGTAGCTCAAGAGGACCTGGCTGTGCTAAAGACCCAAAACGAACAACTGGTCATGGAGAACACAGAGACTAGAGAGGGACTCCACAGAGCCAACACAGAGATGGCCGAGCTGGGAATAACCATCTGTAAGCTGACCGCGGAACGGGAGGAAGCTGAAGGACACCGGGCAGCCGAGAGCACTCGGATCCATGAGCTGGAGGAGCTGGGAGAGCGTGAAAAGGATCGCTTGAACGCCAGCATGGCGGCACTACGGCAGGAGAAAGCCAGTTTGCGAGAAGAGCTCCTGCAAATGGAGAAGCTTCCAGAAACAGTACTGGAGCTGAAGGAGATGCTGGATAAATCTGAGAGTGAGAGAGAAGTGGCACGTGAGGAGACGGCAGCCATGAGGTTTCAGATGAGTACGGAGAATATGGCGCACCAAAACCACGTGAAGGTAAGCAGAGATTCTCAAAGACCTACTAAAGAACTACACTGGCTTTATCTGGATGCATAAAACAAAGAACCTAGGCTTGTTATGGAGTTTCTGCTACCACCATGAGGTTGATTATTTTTCTATAACAGTATGTCTCCAAGGTATTTCCAGTAGCTCATATGGTGTATCAGAAAAATGTCTTCCTATATTGGGATATTATTTTATTTTACCATCTCACCCACAGTGAATTGAAGTATAAGAAATAGAACGTAGAGCTTTATTAGTTTTATTAGAAAAATTTCACATCCACAACTCGGTGGCCACTTTATTAGGAACACTGAGTGTACATGCGTGTGGTAT
Organism: Prietella phreatophila; assembly: GCA_025728095.1. NCBI lineage: Eukaryota > Metazoa > Chordata > Actinopteri > Siluriformes > Ictaluridae > Prietella > Prietella phreatophila. Next base: position 20,368,642 of record JAOUWY010000032.1, read on the forward strand.
AGAGCGAGATTAGTTTTTTTGCGTGTGCCGGCTTGTTAAGGAGAAGAAGTCCGAGCACAGGGTCAGTCATGGAGCAGAGAAGGTTGAGGGTCGAGCAGCAGCAGCTTGGAGGAGCTGGAGGTTTGAACTAGTGACATTCTGATCAGTAGGCCTGAACCGTAACCACTAAACCTTAACATCTGAGCCACCACTACAAGTATATACAATAATGAAATAGATCTAGTATCTAATAAACTGGCAACTCGCAGCATATTTATTCACTACATAGATCAGAGAACATTCAAATTTTCCTGCTCAAGGTGCTACATTATTGTGCTTTCTGCAAAAACTTTTAATGTTTTGTTTTTTTCTCCTCAGAGCTTAAATGAAGCGCTTGAGAGTTTAAAAGCACAGCTGAGATCTGAAAGCGAGAAGACGTCCAGCCTAGAGGTCAAAGTCTCAGAGCTTGAGGTCTGTATATATCAACTCGGATGACAAAAAAATAAATAAATCTGATTAAATTGGTTGAGAATGTTTAAAAAGATGCTCGTTTTTTATTTATTTTTTCCCCCTCGGTTTAACATCCGTGCTTGGTGCTGCTTTTCTCAGAAATAATAATATATTTTTCCTTAGAGAGCCTGCTTGAACTTAATTAAAAGTTTAAACAATAATACATTTGTCTAGCTAATAAGAAGGACATTAGCATGTGCGCCTGTGTGTGAAAGGCCCAGTCACAGGGTGTGATGATGAAAAATAGTGCCCATTCTGCAATGATAGAGTGTTCGAGCGCACTATTTTCTCATTATGACCCAGGAGTTGTTTATAACTAAGGAATAAAACACTGTCACGCTGTTACAGGACAATAATCAATAACGGGCTGATGCAGTGCGTCCACATATGATTAGAAATGGAATATTTTCCATTCCAATAATGACACATCCACATGTTTAATTCTTTTATCTGTAGTCATTTTTTTAACCACAGCAATACGGCAACAGAGAAAATTCGTATTATAAATACTTTTTTTTTAATCAATTTATATTGCGCTTAAAGTCAATACAGCTTCGTGTTACCTAAAGTGTCTGAACACTTAGAACTTTACCTCTGTCTGTTACGAAGCTCTGACACTGGAGACTCCTTCCATGAAGCATTAAACATCAACATGTTTTTATTCTGTTTGTGTGAAGCATTCACTGTAGAGGTTGTACTTTTACTTTTTCCCTGGGGTATAAATATGTGGTTGTACACATGTAAAATTCCTTTGATCAACAGTTAATGAGGAAGAGGACACTTGACCATAGAACCCCCAAATATCCATCCATCCATTCATCCAGGTTCTGTGGCGCTTATCCTATACAGGGTCACGGGGAGCCTGGCGCCTATCCCAGGGGACTCGGGCCATGAGGTGGGATACACCCTGGACAGGGTGCCAACCCATCACAGGGCACAATCACACACACGTTCACACAATATGGAAGATTTGGAAATGCCAATCAGCCTACAACACATATCTTTGGTCTGGGGGAGGAAACCGGAGTACCCAGAAGCACAGGAAGAACATAGAAGCTCCACACACACAGGGTGATGGGTGTGTGTGTGTGTGTGTATGTGATTGTGCCCTGTGATGGACTGGCACCCTGTCCAGGGTGTACCCCGCCTTG
>JAOUWY010000032.1:20392011-20408118 GCA_025728095.1 Prietella phreatophila
ATCTGGGAGGTGGGGGGACATGTATGTAGAATGTCAGCATAGTGTATTATTTCTGGCTCTGACAGTTCTTCAACCTCAGCTATATCACTACAGTTCTCAACTAGAGATGTACACGGGACTGTTTTTTTTTTGTGTCATTGTTGTTATTGTTTGTAGTTATTTCTGTTTGTACCTGCTTGCAGTCTTTTCTAACTAATTAAGTTGGGTCTATTTCCCAAAACACAGTATAAACAAACTAGTCGCCTTATTTAAACCACCGCAGCTCTGACCGGGCAGTTACTAAGGATGAATGAATCGACGCTGTTTTTCGGCTGTCCCACAAGTTTCATATCTAACTGCTTGCTCATGGTTGCATCAAAAAATGACCTCAACGCACACCTCTCAACTATCTTGTCTCAACTAATTATCAGACGAGGAAGAATGAGATGGAATGCCAGGATATGATATAACACTATGTATAATGCTTAACAATATTGGATTGAACAGTATAACACAATATATATCCCATAACACAATACACACACTGACTCTCAGGGTTGGGAGGGTTACTTTAAAAATGTATCCCGGTTACGTAGCGTCATTACATGTACTCCCCATGCCTGCTGACACTAGAGGGCTTTGCAAATTTCCCTGAAAATATAAAATACCATGCATTAAACTGTATATAAATTCTCAAACAAAACTATGAGACAATAAACTTACTGTCTGACACGTTTGTATAGCAAATGTGACCTAATGGGTCTTCCTAAATCTTCGGTTCATCATTCTAATTGAACATCAATATGCATGAGTGTGAAGTGGAATAAGATGTGCCAAGCTAATTGTTTTAATTCAGGCATAAGCATGTCAGCACTGCCCAACCGAGCTGCCACATGGGCATCATATTTTCATCTCCACCATCTTTTCTGCATTGATATCACATCCCATGATTATTATAAGGGTCATATTACGTTAAAGCTGCTGTAAGCATTTTTTGTAAAGAATATTTCAGAAGAACCGTTTTTACCTCCTGATAGGTATCATTAAAATACACGGTCTTGTAAGCAAAAAAACGTCTTTCCTGGGCTCTCTATCTATCCACCGATCCGTCAATTTCTCTGCTCGGTGGTGGTCTTCCAAATCATCCATTTGTGCACAGGAAGCCCAAATAAGGTATGAATATTAACTAAAGCCTCAGTGAAGCTATCAGTGGAGATATTGATATATTTTATAAAAACCAATTTCAGAAACAGATGAAATTTGACCACAAGTGCAAGTTCCAGTATTGCGGATAAAGGATTACTCTACAAAAATGGAAATATAAATTGTTCAGCAGTGCAGAAAAGAAATCGAGCCCAGAAGGGAATGAGACCGAGCATGAGAAAAGATAAGAGTGAATATCTGTCAGGCTTTTCAGTCCCAGAGCTCCGGAAAAAACCTGACATTCAAACATGCTTGCTTTGCCACTGCTTGAACGTTGATTATTTTGTTTGGTAGCTTCTGGTGTAATTAGCTAACATTATACCAAAAGGAATGTAGTTACAGTAGTTAGCTAACATTTGCATAGCATTGTGCTCTAGCCAAGCTTACAGAATCTTCACATAAGTAATTATATTATGTAATTCACTATGTCGTGTACATTGTAACATTAGCCTGAAGAAACCTGAGATTCAGTTTGAGCGTTAATTATTTGGAATACTAGGTTCTGGTGTAATTTGCTAGCATTATACCAAACACAACATGGTTAGCTAGCTAACATTTACATAACATTGTACTCTTGCCAAGTTTACTTGATCTTCACGTAAGTAATTATGTTAACTGGCTAACTGTCTTGTGTATGTTATCATTTTAGCCTGGAGATACCCGAGATTCAAAGCTTCTTGCTTTGCTTCCGCTTGAAATATAATTATTTTGCTTTCTATCTTCTGGTGTAATTGGCTTTCCACCCAAACTAACAGTTATAACTAACATTATTAACAGTCGTTCATGAAGAAATTTAATCCCATTTCTACACCTAGCAAATTCTACAAATTTAATCTGTGAAAGCATTCCTTCAGCACAAAACTGACTTTGAAGGAATGCTGATGTAAATTAGAAAACGCTGCTAATATTACAGCTTATAATACAGCAGCTTTAATAGAGGATTAGCATGATTTGAATGCATGATCATATTGTAATTACAAAGTGTAGCACCTGGCCGATATAAATTCATACTGTGTGATGTACCATGATGTACTGCAGACCATGTCATGGTCTCGGACTGTGAGCATTTATTTTTATGGGTAGCATCCTTGTGCACAATGCTTACATGCTTTCAGTCCGTACTGGATTTCATACTGGAGTTTGCAATCGCACTGCCTTTTGCAGTGATGTTAGTTGGTAAATGAGACTTTTTAGCTGCACTTATGTTCGATGGATGTAACTGGAAGGGGGCTTTAACTGAATGCGTATTGTGATGATGTCACATGGCGTGTGTCTGCCCAAATCTGTGGAAAATATGCAGTAAATTTGAAATATTTCAAGCTCCTATAAGCAAATATTGCAGAGTTTCCTTGATTTTGTGTTAATTTCTGTGATTGTAGAAATGACCTACTTTTATTCATCACAATAGCAGAAAATGTATTATTGTTGTTGTTGTTTTTGGTATATAGAAATGTTCCCAGTTCTGATTTTTATTTTTCATTATGTGTATATGTTCATACATTGTAAGTTATGGTATGTCACTCTTTATTCATTTATAGTTACATTTAATGTTCTGGAATGTCCTTGAGATAGTTCCTGTCATCAATTCTGTGTCTCTTCCTGAATATGATGTACATATTCTCTAAAACCACGTATGTCCTATCCTCTGAGAAGCTTTTATTGATTATTGATTTCTTTTTTTTTTTTTAAACTGTCCATCTGTTGAAGCTATGCAGCATGTTTGTCATCTCCGGCTCTCTCATATCGTTATCTGTTCTCTGTTCTTAGTAGCTCTTTTTTTCTTCACTTAAATCACCAGGAATAGAGCTTTGAGAAGATGTATTAAGTGGCATTATCTTCTGAAAAAATAAGTCACCGCCTTGTGCTGAAAAATATTACACAAGGTAGAAATACACCCACACAGAAAATGACAAGGGAGAAAAAGGAAAGCTGATCTATCTGTCTTATTCAATCTGTAGCTATTTACATAGCTGTTAGCTTTGATGTTTTAGATACACGATGGACTCGACATGAAACAACGAAGGTTTACAGCGTTAAATTGGAAAAAAATATGAAATATTAGCACATAAAATGGTGCAATGGTGATCATGAGTTATAATACATTATTTAATAATCAGATAATTATTTGACAGTGTTTTGCTTGTGTCTTTCTGAGTCTTCTGAGTGATTTATTATCACGATTTTTTTTTTTATCACAATTTTTACACAAGTTATTTAGCACGTGATTTTTTTTACATGCTTCATTAGTTTCACATGTGATTTTTAAACATTCATTTCTTTTCACTTTTTTTGGCTCAGTTATTTTCAAATGCTTTGCACGATTCATTTATCATATGATTTTTTTTGTACATAATTCAATTATTTTCACGTGTTGTTTGCTTATTTGTTTATTTTCTGTGATTTTACACGATTTAATCATCTTTATCTATGATTGGTTTAGTTTGCCGTGATTCTTTACACATAATTCATTTCTTTTCGCATGTGACTCTGCACTTGATTCATTTAACTCACATGCTGTACACATGATTCGTTTAGTTTCACTTCAGTTTTTTCCAAGTGATTCCTTTTTTCCAAATGTGATTTTTATACAATTGAATTATTTTCACGAGATTCTTTAAATATGATCGGTTTTGTTTTCACAGGCGATTCTTTACGCATGCTTCATTTCTTTTCTCATGTGACTCTCTGCACGTGATTCATTTATGTTCATGTGATTTTTATAATTTTTTAAAATTTCATTCATTTTTCACGTGTTTGCTAAATATTTGTTTATTTTCAACCGTGACTTTAGATGATTCATTCATTTTCACGTGATTATTTACAGATGATTCATTTCTTTTCGCATCTGACTATTTGCACATGATTCATTTAACTTGCATATGTTTTACACATGATTCATTTAGTTTTTCTTTATTTCCACATGTGATTTTTAAACAATTCATTAATTTTCACATTCTGTGACTCTTTACCAATGATTCATTTATTGTTACTTGATTTAATTTCACATGCTTCATTAATTTTCTCATGTAATTAAAAAAAATAATTAGTTTCATGCTTGCATGTGATTCTTTATACGTGCTTCTCTTTCAAGCCATTTTCGAGCCATATGGTTCACCTCAAATATTCACCTCAATTTCCAAGTCAAATGAACACAATGTTGAATAAAGATTGTCAGAATCAATGACTAGCCTGCGGTGTGCTTTCAAGACGCTTCAATTTTCAGTTCCTGCTCGTTTCTGTGGCTTTTTGCTTTCAGTCTTGTTTGCAGTTAATGAAATGAAGCTCAGTGGGGTTTAAGTCAAGTTATTGACTTTGCCTATTGGGGATATTCCACCATCTCCTCACATATATAAATGCAGAAACCTGTACAAACAGGAACAGGCTGACATTTGATGGGTCAGGTCAACGTGACATTTGACTTGATATGACTTGTTTTCCTGGAATTTTGCAAAACAAAAACAGACTAAATCAATCACAGTCCAAAGAAATGAAGCGAGTCTCTTTTCATAGAAGCGGCGCCGTTTCGCTCTCAGAGGAACAAAGAAGTCAATATCAGGGGTCAGTCGGATGGATTGGACTGACACTCATTCACAGTGGATTCAAACTCTTGACCCATGATGTAGCACCATTTCGGAAAGACATGTTTAGGGACTTACCCGGATCAGAATTCAGCCTGCTGTCGTGCTTCTACATGGCAATGATTCTTAAATGAGGTGCTGATGTTCATGGATGGAATTTGAGCATATTTTTTTCCCTCCCATTCTCTGTCACTAGTTAATCTTCATAGACAGAACCATGCCTCAGAGCATTTCTTATCTTTAGTGCAGTCTGTGACACTGAGATCTGCGAATCAGTCCAGGGCAGTGTCCCAGATCTGTTCCAGTTTTTCATCAAGATTTAATGTGTTCTTAAGTTGTTCACTGCTGTAGCCTTTCAACTCTACTGGGTCATTTTCCATAAGACATGTACTGAATCGATCATCTTTTGGAGGCTCAAAATATCAGTTTTACTTTTTGCTCTGTGGATGGTGGAACGTGACGGATTCTAGCTAAGATCCTAAAAGAGAGCGTTTTCGCATTCACAGCTCCAGGGTTTGATCCTGAGCTCGGCTTACCGTCTATGCAGAGCAGTGATGCAACCGACTATTAGTACAAACGTCAGATTTGACAGATAATTTCTTCTAAATAGATACAAATTGAGATCTGAATAGGAGCTGTCAGATTTCTCTTCTATGCTTGATGCCTGTCAGACCCCCTTGGGCTATAATTCACTGACTTCTTTGGGTCTCCAGATTCTGTATTCCAGTGGTCACCAATCCTGTTCCTGGAGATCTGCCTTTCTGAAGAATTTAGCTCCAATCATAATTGTGCCCACCTAACCAGTTAATAATTGCCTTAAGTAGCGCTTGATCGGCTAAAACAAGCGTGTTAGATTTTTATTTGGAGACGAAACCTGCAGGAAGGTCGATCTCAAGAAAGATGGTCTGTGACCAATGCTGCATTCTGATTTCAGAGTTCATCGCCCTCTCTCTGTTGTCTCCCACTCTTCTCTGTCCTTTATGGTTAAATGAGTTGGCCTCCCCGCGAACCACTCAAGTACTCGGACAGCCTCATTTGCTTTCAATTCATTAAAGAGCACTCGTTCCTTCACTCGTGCTGCCACAACGGAGTTCACAATGATTGCCTGAACTTGAGTTTCCCTCCTCACTGACTCAATCATCTTGCCTTTTTAACTTGACTAAATAGAATAACTCGGGATTGCACTGTGCCAAGATGTGGCATGGATCTATAAGATCTGTCAGGAAAACTCTGGCACATCCATTGCTGGTCCTGATGATCATAGCATGCACAGAAGGCGCTCTCTTATGGTCTAAAATGATTTTTCAAAACGTGATGCACTGGTCACAGGAAATGACAGATTTCATCAGTCACTCAGGAGAGTGGCCATGAGGACATCCATTTGGGTTTTTCTTTAAAAAAAATTTTTTGGGTATTTCCTTGACAACTGTTCAGAAATGATGAGAAGGAGATTGTGAATTAGAAGTAAAACAGTGATCCATTTCAGGATATAAGGTTCACTTAATGGTGCTCTGTAGTGTCATGTAAAATTCGAATAAACCTTGTCAGATGCAGGCGTCTTTGGAAGCAGGATGGACAGCTGCGACAGGTGCATTTTATTTTATTTCCTTATGAGTGACAATGGTTTGGTCTGTGTATGTGGCATTTTGATTGTGCTCTCTCTCTCTCTCTCTCTCTCTCTCTCTTACTCCCTGTCTCCTCACTTCTTTCAATTTTCTCTCCATTAGTGGCATGATTAGTGGTTCACATTTTAAGTGAACTCAGCCTTTTCATTCTTCATGTTTGAGCATTTGATGTATTTTGGCAGCCTGCGCTCGCTGGACATGAGCCTTTCATCACCTAGGGCTGAGAAAGAGGTGCCAAAAAGACCCGTGTGCATTTGAGGGAATAATGAAAATTGGTTTGTGCAATACACTGAGGCTCTCATTTAATGCCACCTCAAAATAAACGAGTACTAATTTGCATGTGCGATTAGATCGATTGCAAGCGAGGCTGGTGAGGAAACAACTGTTATAGGTGCTGTGACATAAGTGACAACAGGACAGATTCAAATTTAGCTCTAAATGGATCAATAAAAAGACATTGCTTCATGTCGAGCCACGTCACACTACCCCGGCAGTGATTATTTTCCCTTAACATCAAACCCCTGAGTGTTTATTTTCTTCTGTGGTAGTCATCTTAAACAAATCTTATAGATATTTAAACAGATTAGCGATGTTCTTTAAGGAGACACAGAAGTATATCAAAGTGTATCAGAAATATTCCACAGTGAAAGAAAGAAAAGGAAAATACATCAGTATTAAAAAAAAGATGGTACACCTTTAAAAAAAGAAAGAAAAAAATGGCTAGAATCAGAAGAAAATGGTTCTTTTGTTATTCTTCTGGGAATCCCATTAAACCCTAGAACAAAATGTTTCTCTATCAGTGCGATAGGGAGCTAAGAACCCTTTTATTCATCAAAGGAACTATCCATGACTGTATGATTATACAGTATATAATAGCAGACAGTAAAGCGTAATATACTATATAAAAGTAAAGACAGTAAAATGTTTTTCATAACAAAATATCAAATAAAACTGTTAGCTCTATTACATTGAAACATTTCAATAATGCCGATAGTTTTAGAAACGCCTTTTGTCCATTTTTGTTCCTATCGTTTCTCAAATTCCTGTCTGTCTTAATACGACAAAGTCGCTTGTAGACTTGATATGTGCCGCACGTCTGCGAAATTGCCTTAGGTATAATCCTGATTAAAATTGTTAAGACTGTTCAGGACACAATATGAATTAAAGTGGTTTAGACGCGAGTGTGTGTGTCGTTGATATGGTAAATATGAATGAAAACTTTTCACTGTCTTGCTGAATGCTGTTCACATTGAAGGTGTGAGTGTGTGGCAAACGTTGAATATGAAACCTGTATGAACTCGTGCAGTTGATAAATTCCTCCAAACGAAGCAGTGTTTATGGCCGATTTCACACTATGATTTATTTTGTTGAAGAAGCACATTTTGGACTGATATTCTGTTTCTGAGCCCCATTGTAACATATCTTCTTGTTTCTAAAGCTTTTTTCCATAGGGTTGATCCCTACTGCTCTCTCTATTACCTTGCTCTTGGAGCGAACTTTGTTAGCATGTTTGCCAGATTCCTCTGGGTACTCTAGTGGCCTCCCCCAGTCCAAAGACATGCACTGTAGCCTTTTTGGCAATTCTAAATTGTCCATAGTGCGTGAATGTGTGTTCGATTGTGCCCTGCGATGGGCTGGCACCCAGTCCAAGGTGTCAGGGTGTCCCCTGCCTTGCGCCCTGAGTTCCCTGGGATAGGCTCCAGGCTCTCCCTCGACCCTGTGTAGGATAAGTGGTATGGAAAAGGGGTGGATGGATGAATACATAATCACATAGTTTAATTCAAAAAGCAATTAATTACATTAAAATATCAAAAAAGCTGGAAACTTTCATTGTTTCATGAACTTTGTATGAAATTTGTGATTGAAAAAATTGTACAAAAGAGTGAAAATCTTAAAACCAAGAAGCATATTGTGTTGCCTTAATGCAGCTGTATGCAGTCTAGGGTTAAAGGTCCTGATTAAGGGCTTACTTTGGTCCTGGGATTTGAACATCTGGTCATTAGTATTGAATTTTAACTGACTAGCAATAAATTAGCATAAAATTGTGTTAAATGCCATTAGCAGAGGTTCTGAAATGCACCTAAAGAGAGATTTCACCCAAAAATGAAAATTCACGTCAACACAACATGCATGCGTCGTGGTTCTCTCGTGATCTATGCGGGAGTGAACATAGTTTGTGAATAAAGACTTAATTTGAGTTTTTTGTGCACACAAAGCATTCATATCGCTTCATAAAATTGAACTCGCATGGATTACTTTTACGATGCCTTTATGAACTTGAAGTGAAGCTTGAATGTTTTGGTTACTTGAACTGTAAATGGAGGGACAGAAATCTCACAGGTTTCACTAAAATGTCTTCATTTGTGTCCCGAAGACGAACAAAGGTCTTATGGGTTGGGAACGACATGAGTAATTGATGACGCAATTTTCATTTTTGGGTGAGCTATCCCTCCTTTAAGTGCATTTCAGAAGAAATCCTAATGACCTTTAACACTATTTTATGCTAATTTCTTGCTAGTCGGTTAAGATTTAATACTAATGAGTAATCGATGACTGAATGAATTGTCATTTTTGGTGAACTATCTTTTTAAGAAATAATACAACAGCACTGTATTAAGCTCATTTGACTTGATTTATGTATAAATACTTTACACTGCATGCATTTTAATACAGCATGAAATGACAAATGACAGTGGAATACAGAAGTGATGGGAACACCTGTTATGTTTAAATATGTTTGTGTCATTTGGTGTTCAAAATCAGTGTGTGTGATGGTTTTAATGACCATGCAGTTAAGGCACTTTACATTATGAAAGGTACGCACGCAAAGGTACCTCCTCCGTCCTGAAGAACTGTCAGAAAAACTGTTGGAAATTTACAGCATTCTCTCGGACTGTTAGGTCAACTTTACACTTTTTTAAATTTCTTTTTATTTATTCATTTATTTATTTATTCTAACAATTTTTGTCAGTGACAGACAAAAATTGCACACCCTGGACAGAGTGCCAATCCATTGCAGGGCACAATCTCACACACACACGTATTCACAGACACACTACCGATCATTTAGAGATGCCAGTAACCCTACACTGCATGTCTTTGGACTGGGGAGGAAACTGGAGTACCTGGAGCAAACCCAAAAAAGCACACGGAGAACACACAGGGAGGAGGCGGGATTCAAAACCCCCAGCGGTTTCGAAGCAAATAAAAGCGCATAATTGTAGATATGGTGACATCTTCTGTTTGAAGTCCGATTCCCGACATGTAGTTCATTGCTGTTGTCAGTTACGTTATAGCAGCAATAAACAGTCATTCCTTGTCATGTTACAGAGAAACCAGAAAGCGCAAACTCCTCCGTCACGAACACTCGAGTCTCACAGACATTCCGTAGTGTAATGTGAGGTTCATGAATAAATAATGATCAACGATTAGCCTGTTATTTCTTTAGTTCTTTATCTATATATTATTCTCATGTTAGCAGCTGGATTTGCAGTTGAAGAAATCCTGAAAGTCGGCCACCCTTGGCATCCCCGCTTCCCACGTCCTTTGTAGCGGCGATGGCAAAACGTTAACAGCATGAACCGACGGAGAATATATCCTTAAAATTCACGTCGAAATGCCCGGATTGTTCTGATGTCAATGATTACACACGCATGTAACCTGTTCTTACAAAATGCCAGCTATGAGGCTGTGTTATTTAAATTTTTTTGTTGATCATAGAATTTTTATTGGAAATTTGCATTTTACATCTTATAACACCCCACCCAACAGCCCCAACAAAACAGTCACAGCCAAAACCAAAAGAGAGAAACAAAAACAATAACAAATAACCAGAGAAACAAACAAACAAAAAAACCACAAACAAACAAACAATAAATAAATATTTTTTGAAAATGTTGAAAGGGAAAGATGATTAGTATTTACTGTCCACCTCTTCACAATCCACCTCCAGGGTACGTACATCATTGAAGTAGAGGCTGTGTTATTGAAGAACAAATTGCGTTGCTGAGTTGATCACGTCATAATTGTGCACTTCGGAATCCACTGACCTCCATCTCAGTAGTGCTTATTTGAGTCCTGGTTGGTCCGAGCAATCACTGTGTGTACTTTCTACTGTTATTAGTCTTGCAATTTAACAGACTGACAACTTTCTGTAGCATTGAGTACTTGCACTTAAGTGTAGGGCAGTGTGTGTGTGTGCGTGTGTGCGTGTGTGTGTGAGTGAGAGGATCTTGCACTTGTTTTTGGTGACTTGGGAGAAACTTGCAGCACTTTTATCATTGTCAGCTCTTTTAAAAATGTGGGAGTTTTTTTCATTCTAAAATGAATACAAAATGCTAATGTCATGTAAGTGCTTAAGAAGAAAAATGCATTTAGTAACTCCCGAGGTTTCACTTTCCTTCACCACAGTGTTTAAATGACATTTAAATCAGGCTCTTTTCCCTCAAAGGTAACATCTGATGAGAAATTAGGATAAGTAATGATTGTCTTAACGGTTTCACTTTTATATGCACACACATACGCACACAGAGAGAGAGAGAGAGGGAGAGAAAGAGAGACAGACAGAAAGACAGACCTTCAAGCATTTCTATCAATGCAAATTCATCTCCATTTCATGCTTTCAATGATCTGCATTTATAAAGACTAAAGCAGAACCCGTGGGTAATTTCACACCGCCTTGTGCTTGCGCATTAACCCGGAGGCTTTCTTATCTCTGGGGTGTTGTTAAAGTGCTGGAGGTGCATTACTGAAGATGAGATTGACCTCACTTTTCACGTGCACAAAATAAACTTTAACTCCTTCGTCCTTTTTTTTCTTCTTTCATTGCCATCCTCTTTTATACGAGCGGCGCCGCGTTCAACTTGAAAGCATTTACCGTCATAGTCACTCAGCTGTAATGGGAATAAACACACTAGGACCTCATACTGAATGCTATTCTCCTCCCAACTGTACACAATGCGAGTGAGAAACATAATTACACACACAAACTCAAACCGACTGCAGATGGTGTAGCAAAAAACAACAACAACAAAAACAACCCTATTCATTCCTGAACATTTTTAAATGAAAGTTTTCTCCACTAGAAATTATAAAGGCTTTTACTGATCAGGAATAAGAAAGCACTTACGGGTATTAAAAAAGCATAATTCACTTCAATCTACATGAAACGAATACACACTGTGTAGTGTTGTGTGCAAATACAATCTGAGATGTTCTTTCATTATGAAAAGAAAAAAGTCAAATAGTGAGTAAAATATTAATAGTATATTAATAGTAAAATAAGTATATAAAGTGTTAACGGTTCATATTTAATTCCGAAGGCTTTTCGTGGAAGTGTATTATCAGTGGTACTGCCTCCTCAGCACACATTTTTCTTGCTTTGTGGTTCATTTAATTATGTACAGGGTGAAACCAAACCAAATAAACAAAAAATTTTGCCTTTCACCCTGATTCAGACTTTCAGCCTACGGGAATTAGAGGTCTGAAAGCCCCTTAAAAACACTCCTGCCAATGTTCCTGGTTTTTGTTTTCTCTTTTTCTCCCATCAGATCTAAGTGCTTTGAAGTCTTTTTTCTTTTGGAAAAGCCTTAAGCTCTGTCCATGTTAATGAAAAGTCTTGCATATTAACCTGTGTCCTAGTGCCATGCCAAAATCAATAGGGGAAATGAATCACACACATGCACACACTCTGTAAACATGACTGAGGTTCTTAGGGACAGGTTTTTGGGTCGTTGTTTGTTTTGTTTTGTTTTCCTACTGGTGCATCCTGCATGAAAAACATTGTGTTAATGTGTACGTGAATATTTCGAAAATTTTTTAGAAACAAGTATATCATGGAGACGTTTAAACCACACAAACTGCAATTAGTAATGCATTCCAAGGTGCAGTTTGCGAAATGAGCTACAGAGTGCAGAATAGAACGCTAATTACAAATTGTAGCTGCGTCATGTCATAACATAGTCCTAACGTACGTACATTTTGAATTTTAGTTTCCAAGGGTGAACCTGCTTCAGAAATGGATTGTGAGTAAGACCTGTTTCCCATTTCCTGGTCAGATTGCACTCCTCTCATGCAGGCTCTTAAACGGAATGGACCGTGTCGAGTAAAAGGAACATTTTTTTTGGAGTGGAATACAAACTACTCATTCATGTGTCCCTTTTTTTTTTAAAGTCTCGGAAGAATCTACAGAAAGTTAAACTTAAGCTCTACAGTCCCCTGCGGAAACTATCGGAACAGCAAACGAAAACCAATTCATTTTTTTCTACTGCAGACTGAAGACATTTGGAGTTGAGATCAAAAGATGAATATGAGAAGAGAGTTTAGAATTTCTGCTTTTATTTCCTGGTATTTATATGTAGACGTGTTAAACGGAATAGAACACAGCACATTTTGTAACAGACCACCCAATTTGTCCCGTAGATCAGAGAGCTGTCTATGGGAGAAAAGCAAGCCATTTTGAAGCTGAACAACAAGGGAAATTCAATCATAGGCATAGCACAAACAGTGGGCATAGCCAGTACGGTACATTCGCCAAATACAGTACGTAGCCAATATAATGCATTTGGAATGTCCTGAAAAAGAAAGAAACCGCTGTTGTACTGAGCAACAGACACCGAATGGGTCGGCCAAGGAAAACGACAGCAGTTGATGGCAGAAACGTTGTGAGAGCTGTGATGGAAAAAACAAACAAAAAACAACAATCAATGATGCCACTAATAACCTTCACAGGGTAGGCGTGAAGGTATCACATTCCACTGTTCGACAAAGACTTGGAGAGCAGAAATATAGAGGCCATATAACAAGATGCACAACCACTCATCAGCAATAAGAATCAGAAAGCCAGATTTGAAAAACAGAGATGAATCACAAACTTTCTGGAACCAACATGGACCTCTAGCGAAGTGAAGGAAAGGCCAACGTGTGGATCTGCTTATGATCCAAAACCTAAAAGCTCATCAGTTAAACATGGTGGAGGTAGTGTCATGGCTTGGGCTTGCATGGAAGGGTTTAAGCTGGCCAAGTCAGTCACCAGACCTTTACCCAGTTGAGCAGCATTTCACCTTCTGAAAAGGAGAATTGAGAAACCCGCCTGAAACAAACAACAACTGAAAGAGGCTGCAGTAAAAGCCTGGACAAGCATCACAAAAGAAGAAACCAACAATTTGGTGATCTCAGTGGGTTGCAGGTTTGATGCAGTTATTGCTAGCAAGGGATATGTGACCTAATAAGTGTTGTTTACTTGCATTTACTTGTTTGTTCCTATACTTTGCTTGCCTAACGATTGTTTGGTCTGCTACAAAAGGTTCTATGTTTTATGTTGTTTAACACGTCAGGAGGTAAATATCCTCGTATTCAAATCTAGATGTGTTAAACAACATAAAACCTACAACCTTTTGTAGAAGACCATCCAATAAAAGCAAAAGAAATCCTAAACTCTCGTCTCATCTCCATCTTTTGATCTCAAACCCAAATGTCTTTGGTGCATAGAACAAACAAATGAATTGGCTTTGTCATTCCAATAGTTTCAAACAGGACTCTATTATAGCCTAGTTTGAACAAAAACTTCAAAATATTAACAATTAGACCAAGTGACATAGTTTGAGACGTACACTGACCCCCTAGCAGGTGCAGAAATCCGCTGTAAATCAAGCTAGTTTGCATTTTGTTATGTGGATTTCTTCCTGTGGATAGTTATGATCTACGCTTGCTACATACAACTTTTTTTTAAAAATTAAGAAATAAATGTGAGACATTTTTAAACGAACTAATCTTGAGTGTACTCGTATTCATGTTCCTTTTTATGATGTCTCAAAAGAATCCGGTGTCACCATGCTGTGATTTTATCTTAAAATATAGCACGCACTTGAGTCAGCCTTGATTGAGCGATTCATTGTTGTTCCGCTTCCTGGTAAACCTTTAGCCTCAGCTTTGCTCTGTTTCATTATTTCTGAAACTGATTGAAAGACTAAAAAAAAATGATGCGTGTTGTTCCGAACAAGAACGGGGGGCAGAATGGATTTGATTTTCGAAGAGCAATCCTATGAGCGCAAATTACTCACAAGTCTAACACTCACTGCAACTATAACCTCCTGGCTTTTCATTCTTATGCATTGTATCAGCACATTCAGACTAGGAAAGGCTCAGCAATGGCATGCCAGAATTGCTAGAATTGTCCCCCCCATTTGAATGCGACATGTGAGCTTTGAAATGAATCTTTTAGATAATTATCGTAATGGGTGCCACAGGTGCTCTGTGACATTCTCTGTAAGTCAGAACAAACTTCAGTATTAGTCAGCTCACCGGTGTCATTTAAACTGCAGCTCTGAAATAATGATGGATCGATGTGTTGTATAAAAAGAGCCTCGTTTTGCCGTCTCTGATGCTGAGAAATGACTCTTTCAGGCATTTTTTCCCTTTATAGTACTCAGTTTTGGGTCATAGTGTTGAAATACTGGCACTACTAGACCGATAATATCAGTATAGGCAGGTGATAATAGTTTGCTCATAACTGAAATAATATGGCGACGTTGCTTCAGTTTTCTCTGAGTGATCAGCGCTCCGTGATGCCAAAGGAAGGAGCGAGACGAAGGGCATCTCATCCCACAGTCATCAAATGCATGAATATTTCCATGAAGAATAGCGTTTGTCTCAGAGAAAACTGTCCGTATTTGGATGTCTTTCATGCAAAGTGCTCAATGTTCAGTAGAAAGTGAAAGAGGACAAAAGCAGAGAAATGGAGAAGCCATAATTGGCTGTTTTGTGAGAGTGGAGACATGACCTATAGATTATATCCATGATCCATGTAGCACTAAACTCACTCTAGAGAACGAACCATATAACTGTATAACTCTTGAGTGCTTTTGTACTTGTCATGCCTAATCCATCCACGAATCATCATAAGAGATGCAACACAAATAAACATTAGATTTATAAAATATCTTTTTAATTCTTTCTCTTGAAATTGTGAATGTGAAAAAATGTAAATATACTGTTAGAGATGCGTAGTGTCTTTTTTTTCTATGTAGACCTGTTTCAATGCTTACATCACAGTTCCATTATCGCATGTTGTTGCCATATGGCAACAATTACATTTGATCATTTAACAAAATACTGAAAATAGATCAACTTGTTTAAATCACAAAAAATACATGTTAACTTATCTCAGATAGTGTTTAATTTTTAATTTAAGTAGTTTTTCCTAATATTGAACAATTAATACAATTTTGAGAGTCCTCCGAGGATGACCTTCACAATGCTATGTGATTCCAGAATGGAAGTGCAAACAGCACTTCCTGGTCATCTGCCAGACATTTTTTGGTAAAGTTAAAGCCCTCTTTTCCCAGTTAAATAGGGAAATAAAAGTTTTATTAAAGTATTATTACCTATCAAAAGAATCGGCGATAAAATGATAAAGGACATGAACGCCACCCTGCAGTAAAGGGTTAAAAATAATTGTTGGGAAGTTGCTGTGGCGTAAAAGGAATAAAATGTTTCAGGTTTTGCTGTGATAGGAACATAATAAATTAGTCTGGCCAGTCTGGATCACACCACTGCATCATTGATTAGTTTTGTATAGCAGCATGTTCTGAAGTGTTTATTCCTTTAATATACATATTGCAATGTATTATCGAAATTTGAGAAATATTGTGTGTCCCTATGAACCTGAGGGCTGTGTTGTCTGGAGCCTTGTGCTCCTGGTAGGGTCTCTCAAGGCAAAGTGG
>JAOUWY010000032.1:20408218-20420772 GCA_025728095.1 Prietella phreatophila
TGAGAAGCTCGGCTATCCGAGAGGAACTCAGAGTAGAGCCGCTGCTCCTTTGCATTGAAAGGAGCCAGTTGAGGTGGTTCGGGCACCTGGTAAGTATGCCCCTGGGCGCCTCCCTAGGGAGGTGTTCCAGGCACGTCCAGCTGGGTGGAGACCTCGGGGAAGACACAGGACTAGGTGGAGAGACTATATTTCCATACTGGACTGGGAATGCCTCAGTATCCCCCAGTCAGAGCTGGTTAATGTGACTTGGGAAAACCTGCGTGAAGTTGGCCCCCCCACCAACGCAAAACGTCACCAAAATAGTCTCAATCATTTGTGCTTTGTTTTTGCGCTGGTTTGTGACGATAAAAGTTTCGTGTGTGAGCCACTGTGTCCCTTAAAAGTTGAAAACGCACAGTGGATAGTGGACAATAACGTGAATGCGACTATTTAATGTGATTTGTCATTTGAATTTAACCTTGTTACTTCAACTGTATTGTTAAAATAAAAAAGAGAGTCGGCAAAAATGGCACAAAATTGAGACTATTTCGGGTTAATTTGGAGCATGTGTGGGGCTGGTGACGTCATCTCATAGAACTTAATGCCTAATATATAACAAACGATTGAGACTAATTTGAATGAACTTGGAGCATGGGGGGGTGACCCCAGAATGACCTATAAATATTCTTTTAATATCTCCTGAACTGAAGCAGCACAAACGAAGCACAAACGATTGAGACTACTTTGAATGAACTTGGACCATGTGTGGGGCTGGTGACGTCACCGCACCATAATTAAATGTCTAATATATTAAAAACGAAAACAGCACAAATGAAAATTTTTACGGCACAAACGAAGCACAAACGATTGAGACTATTTCGGGTTAATTTGGAGCATGTGTGGGGCTGGTGACCGCACCATAATTAAATGTCTAATATATTAAAAATGAAAGCAGCACAAACCAGCACAAACGAAGCACAAATGATTGAGACTATTTTTTGTGAATTTGGAGCATGTGGGGGGCTGAGTGACCCCAGAATGACCTGTCAATATTCTTTTAATATCTCCTGAACCGAAGCAGCACAAACGAAAATTTTTACGGCACAAACCAGCACAAACGAAGCACAAACTATTGAGAATATTTTGGTGACGTTTTGCGTTGGTGGGGGGGCCATCTTCACGCAGGTCTTGGGAAAGGGAAGTTTGGGGTCCCTTGCTGGAGCTGCTACCCCCACGACCTGATTAACGGATAAGCGGTTGAGGATGGATGCATGGATGAGAAATACTGCAAAATCTTGCTTCCCGTGTCACTGCAATGCAATGGAATGCAATTCATATACCCAAAACATATTTGGATCTAATGTTTGTATGTATCTCGAGTGAGTAAATCCACCCATATCCTTTTTGCAACTGTATATACTTCAAAGAAGATATAACTTTTCATGCTTACTAGGTGGCAAAAATAAATAAATCTGCAACTTATAGTCTGGAAAATGCAGTAATTGGAATTGTAATCTCATACATTTTGTGTTATTGTTGACTATATGATACTTTCCACCAGTGCACATATGGCATCAATTCACCAACTTTATTTTTTTTTAAATTACAATAATTTTATTATTTTAACTATTTCAAATAATAAAAAAACATAAAACATTTTGTAAATGCAACAATTCATGCAGTAGAGGGTTCATTTTTTCTGGTGAATGACATATTATACATTTTATCCACTCACAATTATATTTAATGTTGTGGAACATCGGTGTGAACAAGTTAGCTCCTGTTATCACTTATGCTGTAGCATAACACTGGACACTGGAGACTCCTTCCTTCCTTACCAAATACTTAACCATATCAATGAAACAAACAACATTAAATAATGCTTTATTTTTATTTCTTTATTATTAGCCTTAGATTACATGAAGCATTCCTTCACCTATCTCTCTCTCTCTCTCTCTTTCTCTTGAAGTTAAGACAAGAAAGCAGATAAACTCAAACTACTCTGTCCTAAAGACTGTATCGGGGAAACGTACAGCTGTCGCAAAATTGCTGGCACTGGAGACTCCTTCTAAAAATAACATGGACTCACTGAAAACTTCACAAAATTTGGTTGAGCCTAAAAGTCAATGTTTAATGCAATAACAAATCCTTTGTATGGGATAATGTAGGTCAAGACCGTCTTTAGTTGTATTGGGTTGCATGTGCACTCAATTACCATTTCAAGGAAATAAACACTTCAAATGTAATCATGATTCAGCTAATTGGTAGGCTTAGCAGGGAAGAAAAACATTTGATGTAGCAGTCTTATTGCAGTGATTAGTTTGGGACAGAACGGAGAGAAGCAATACCACCTGATGCATAAAACACGTTCGAGCAGAAAGCGTATTATATTCAGTTTGCCCCATTTCCTGCTGTCCACTGCAAACAAAAATAAAGTCTGATTCCTAAATATACCAGCTTTTACTGCATCAGCATGCTATTTTTGGCAAGTGACTATCAGCAAACACGGAGAGCCTCCTACTACCTTCCTGTGACTGCTTTATTAACGCAGGCCGTCGTACTGTTTCTGCTACACAATAATTCAGTCTATTAAATCCGTCTCACTCTCCTTGACCTAACCTCACAGTTTATTTTCCCTGGTTGATGGGATCCCTGGCTCTTTTTTTGTGTGGTTTTTTTTTGAAAGGGCCAGATATCATTATTTTTTTTATCAGAGAGGAAGAACGTAGCTCAGATGTAGCTTTCAAGGAAAATGTCTGTGAATGTAATTCATATTTATTCAATTACTCAATTTCTTCTGATTGTTATGTTCATTTCAAATGTGCTCTATCTCTCCCGTCTTTATCTTCTCTTTTTCTTTCTCTCTGTAGGTTTGGGCAAGTTTGCACCCGGAGTGTGAGTATATATTCCAGTTGGAACAAGAAGAGCAGTTCTGTCTGAGAAGAATCGCTGAACATGAAAACCTCAGCACTTCAGGGCAGACAGGTCAGGTTTTTAAAATGTGTAGAGTTCTAGATTTACATTCATGTTTATTAATTTGGCAGACGGTTTTCTAAAGACCGCTAGACAGCACGCATTTTCGAGCAATTTCCATTTCTTTCTTTTTTTTTTTTTGAAACATCAGAACACTTTGTAATATTTTGTGAGGCTCTAGCAGTTGACATGGCAATAAAATATAATCCACTCAGAGGTGAAACTGTGGTCTCTGTGGCGCCTCTGACAAAAAAATAAAAATTATGTACCCACCAACATCCAACCGGTTGGCAACAAGTGCATTCAATTTGTCTGTCGATCATATTGATTATTAATTCAGAAAGAACAAGCATTCTAGCACTTTGTGTTTTTGAGGAAACTTCTTCAAGACAATTGTACACACAAATTGTGTGTGTGTGTGTGTGTGTGTGTGTGTAGGCTGCCTCCCAGCATGGGACTCTGTGGTGTGTTGGCCTAGAGCAGCAGTTGGAGAAATCGTCCAGGCCCCCTGTCCTGCTGTTTTCTCTCTCTTTAGCAACCACACAGGTACAAAACGCTCACTATACACACTCTACACACCATGCGCAACCAGATCACCAATCACTACACACTACACACAACCAGATCACCAATCACTACACACTACACACAACCAGATCATCAATCATTACACACCATGCACAACAGTCATTACACAACATACACAACCGGATCACCAATCATTACACACCATGCACAACAGTCATTACACACCATGCACAACCGGATCACCAATCATTGCACACCATTCACAACCGGATCACCAATCATTACACACCATGCATAACCGGATCACCAATCGTTATACACTACTCACAACCAGATCACCAATTATTATTATACACTACTCACAACCAGATCACCAATTATTATACACCATACACAATCAAGCCATCAATCACTACAAGCCACTCACAACCAGATCACCAATCACTACACATTATTACACAGTCAGAAAATTACCAGTCTTATCGTTCTTCTTCTTCATTTCTGTTGGGCTGTTATATATATTTTGCCTCAAAGCGACTAACAAAGACTAAAATGGCTCACACACCACCTTCGTACTGCTTAATAACTATTTTTGCAACCACAGATTCATACCCTCTGCACATTTGGTTTCTTTTAAGTATTGTGAACATAAAAAATGTGACAATTTACACTGTGATATTTCAGACATCATTGTGAAGGGTACTGGCAAAGATTTATTTATTTATTTATTTTAAATGAAACAACATGGCCGAATCATATCCATCTATAGCCATGTCCACTCAAGATCACACAGATACGTCTGGGCATGTTATGAGAAAATAAGAACACAAGATATGAATACCAAAAAGACCTGTTTCATTCACCTCAAAGCTAGACACACACACACACAGATGGCCCAAACAACAGGCTATAGCTCCCATCAGAACAGGATGAAAAAAAGGATTTCATTGTCATTTCTTACTTTTTTTCTGGTCCTTGCTTTGTCGTCCTCATAAAGCCAGCAGACATTCTGTTTCAGAGTATTTTGGCTAATATGTGCTATGATGAAATCTAAATCTTGACTGATACATTTCATGAATGTTGTTCCTATCTAAGTACGAGCATAACTGCTTTGCTACAACCTTTTCTAAGATCTTGGAGGTGAAGGGGAGATTTGATATAGGTCTATAGCTTGACAGTTGACAGGGGTCAAGGTCAGGTTTTTTCATCAAGGGTTTAATAACTGCTAATTTAAGTGATTTAGGTACATAGCCAGTGCTTAGGGAAGAACTGATTATATTTAAAAGTGGTTCAATTACTCCTGGACAAATCTGTTTAAAGAAATATGTGGGTACGGGATCTAGGATGCAAGTTGATGAATTCGCTGAAGAGATTAATGTAGCTAATTCGGTCTCTCTAAGCAAAACACTCTAAACATTGATCTGATATTGCTACATTATCATCATCTAATAGGTTTGTTACAGTACTGTCCGGTTTTAATTTAATGGCCTGTATTTCATGTCTAATATTTTCAATCTTATCAATGAAAAATTTCATGAAATCTTCACTGTTTTGTAATGATTGAGTGTTTCTGAGTGTTAAGTGTTTAACGACTAATCAAGTACGTATGACAGACTGTTATGTATAAATGTGGACATAAGGGAGTTACTGAGCTAAAAAAACTGTCATAGCAGCCATCCTGAAGCGTTGTAGAAGTCACCCTCAGATGTGGTTAAAGTAGCAAAATTCTTTCCTCAAATCAAAGGGCAATTAAATTAACTAAATGAACCCTCTGGCTACAGCTGAAGTAAAGCAGGAAATGTTTCACATTCATGCACTTTGAGTGAATGCTAGGCATCAGTACATGTGGTTATGGCATTCAGAATATTCATTTAATCATTTAATCAGTTATATCGTCTTGTCATATTAATAATGTTAATAAAAATAGGAAATGAAATACTGTTATGACAGCTCCACTGATAATGATTCAAATAACAAGCTAGTGAGGGGAAAATGACATTTTATATTAGACAGCCAGATATACACTACTTTTCCTGTTTATCAAGTACACCTTTATCAGCTGTCACATTGATACCCTTATGCTCAGACTGGAGCTAGCTGGCTAGTAGCTTCCAAACACATTCTGATTGGTTAATCCTTTTCCTCACTATAGCAGCTGGTAGCCATTTAAATGCGATTCATTCAATCATTCATTTGACATCTGGGCTTGTTACATATTGAGGAATTATAATGATTATTTTCTTGATTTTACAAATGTCATCAGATAACTATGCACAATTATGTGCATATACTACAGTGTATGGCCAAAAGTATGTGGACACCTGGGCATCACATCCCTATAGTATGTGAGCCATACAGTGTTTATTATCAGCTATGCTTTGTGTGCTATGTTATCCACCCATGAATTAGCATTTAGCAGTCATAAAATATTTCAGCAGGGTTCAAACCCCTCAGCTATGCCTTTGGTGTGTGTCCTAAAGGCACTAACAATGAATAAAGCACCTGTCACCCACATTCATCAGTCCCCATATATCAATGGTCTACGTAATCTGAGACGAGAACCTGTTAATCACATAAAGTGCACCTGTAATCAGCTAATCAGCAACGTTCTCATTCAACCACTCGATTCCCCAGTGAAGACAAGCTGCAGACGCAATTAAAGAAGCCCAGCAGGTTTTTCAAAATTCAGAATAATCACAGAAGCTGGAGGAGAATAAAGTAGCAAATCTTTCTCTCTCTCTCTCTCTCTCTCTCTCCCCATTTGTTTCACCATTAGTGAACGATCATTCTACAGGAAAAGTCATTCATTAAATGTAAATAATAATGTCCTTATTTAACATATCACCTTAAAATAATTTTTAAAACAAACACCATTATTTCAAGCAGTTGATTTTCATGGTGTGTAACCAGAAACCTAACCCTTAGAGAAACAAATCACGAGTACGTCTCCTCTAAACAAGATTACCTGGGTGAGCTCCAAGGGGGCCCGTGTTTTAATAAGCTTGGTGCTGAGTGAAGAGTGGAGCAGGTCGAACTTTCTGTGTCTGGGTTTAAACACAAATACTATGATTGGTAAATAAATATTACCTTATTTGAATGCTACAATATACAGGGAATGATTTTTGTGCGCTATTTGTATAGCACTTGTGATGGGATCATGAATAATAGGATGCCATTTCTTTTGAAATAAAACAAGGATATAATAATATTAAATAAATAAAAATCTATATTTTTCTATAGTTTATGGTCTACTATGCGTTACATTTGACCACTTAGGACCGAACATAATGTCCTAAGATTATCTATTTTTAACATAGCTGTAACAGGCTTTTGTTGGATTACAGTTTTGGTCCCTTAGACCACAGCTCTGTTCAATTTTTGACTCTGATTGGTCAGAAAGTGTTGATTAATTTTCTAAAACAGCAGCCCTGGCAGTAGTGACAGCTGTAAATCAAAGAGCTTGGACTAATACAGTATGGTTTCTATAGTAACAGCCCATTCATGGTGACTTTTGTTTCAGACTCACCATGTAATCTAAACCTAAGATAATAACATCTTGTGCTTTAACAAAGAAAAATATCATCGCTGATATGCTGAAGCTTTCCAGAAATAGTCCCCAGTGTCATCGTTCTGTAACAGTCAGAGGTACAGCTGTAACTTTTACATTTTACACAGAACATGTTCGGCACAAAGCTGCGTTTATTTCCTGTTAACTTCACAAGAGAATAATAGCTGTTATAACAAAAGTGATCACTAGTTTTGTGGATGTGTCGTTCTTTAATAAATAAAAAACTCACAAATTGCTGTTGTATAAGACGAGGAAAAGACTTCGCAGGAAAATCACAGTACGCTGCCATTGATTATTTTCCTATAGAAGCTTGTAGCACACCCTTGTTTTATTCATGTTTTATTCATTATTTATTTCAATCGTGCATCACGGCCATATGTTAGAGGTCCTTTGATATTTGCCTGATTGTCCTGTAGGTACAGTGAACCGTAACTGCACCAGTTTGGGCTGGTCGGACTCGTTCCCTCCCTACCATGAGGCCTGCAGCATCGACGACGACATCCCAGAGGTCTGTGCAGCGTTTACCGAAATACACACTGCATATGCAAGCAAGATAATATTAAAACTGTACAGGGTAGAAATCTAAGCCAATCTGTTTTACCACCACTATCAGTCTAATTTTATAGTTTGATCATGGTATGACCATACATAAATAAGAAATATTTTATCACTGTTATTAAATGCATCTCATGCATGACCTTTCTCAGTAGGTCGTTGTGTGTGTGAGATCATCAGTATCAGCGGTTTGAGAGTTTCTACTTGAGTGAAATGCCACCTAATGAGCTCCCAAATGGATGTCTGGGTTTGTTCATTCAGAACTGTGCTTTGAGACTAACTTGATCATTTAATTATGTTTTGTCTCATACTTTGAATGCGTAACAGATCGAACCATTCCTGTTTGTCAGGGTCAATGTCATATTAAGCCTTCATCTGCAAAGGATGTCCTTATAAGCATACAAATGTTTCTTGGTAAAGTGTAAAGTCGATGTCGGTCCTGTTTGTTTTTAAATAATCTGTTCTCATTCCGTGTGCCAAAGAACAATAAGCCCTCTAGCCTAAATGATTATCATCCTGTATGATCATCGCATGACAAGAAGGTTTTTGAGAGGCTTATCAAAAATTCAATCTGCTCCTCCATCCCTGACACCGTCGACCCACTCCAGTTCACCTACCTCCCCAATAGGTCTACCGAGGACGTGATCGCTCATGTCCTTCCCACCCCCCACCTTCACCCACACTGACAACAACAAAGGAAACTATATACATGTTTGTGTTTTTGAGTTTTAACTTTTTCGAAAAAAACAACAAACAAAATTACTATAGTGTAAAAGAAGGCATGCCATACATTAAATATTGAGAAAATTGTCAATGGTACCTGCAATGTATTGCCCAATGTGCCAAATCACGCATTTGCTTGGTCACCCATAAAATAATGGAGAATGCAAACTTTTCCCCTTGTCTGCAGCCTCACATTAAACCTGACGTTCTCCACTTTAGTCGCTATCCAATGTGCTGAAGTCCAGACGCAGTCCTGACGCATTACTAACAAACTACTGTCATTTTTCTATCATTGCTGTGCAGGCATGCCACTCACGTGTCCATTACATCATTCAATCCTTCACTCAGATTAAAATGTATGATGATATATAATTGCTAGTTGTGTGTGTATCAGGATTCGTACTTCACCACGGTTAGACTGATCTACTCCATCGGATACGGAGCCTCTCTGATCTCCCTGTCTGTGGCGGTGGTAATCCTGCTGATCTTCAGGTACTCCGGTCTTTCTTTCTTTTTTCCCTCCAGCAATCTTGGTAATGCTAATGTTCGGCCCAAACTCTGATCCTCGAAGGTTTTTTTTTCTTCTTCCTCATGTCACAAAACCTTTTATCTGTTTCTCTGAGCTTGGTGCTAAAAGCACATCTAATCCGCTTTGATTGTGAAGAAAAGCGGGCCTCCGCAGATGCTAAATAAAATAACACACAGCGGTCTGAAAAGAGTAAATTAATTACGACAATGCTGGAGAACCACCGCTGAGATATAGAGAACCATTATGGTAGGTGATTGCAATTTACCTGGTGCAGACAAAACAGACTGTGGCCTTTTGCTGGCGGAGACAGCGGACAGATTTCTGTGCCGATTATCTCTGTGTCTATTATGTCTCAGGTGGACAAGGTTATTTCAGTTTATACCACAGAGCTGTTAAAGTCTTTCACTGTTACACTGTGTAAATATATGTGCGCAGGAGGTTGCACTGTGCAAGAAACTACATCCATGTGCAGCTGTTCATCAGCTTCATCATCAAAGCAGCGTCTGTGTTTATTAAGGATGCTATACTCTTTGGCAGTGAAGATACCGACCACTGTTCTCTGTCTACTGTAAGTGTATAGAACACACACACACACACACACACACACACACACTTTGTCCACAGAGTCAGCGTCATGAAGAGGTTAGTATGCTCCCCTCTTTTGTAAAGTTTATCTTTCTCAGAAATAAATAAATACAGATATTATTCTAATATTGGATATTATTATTTTGTAATCAAATAAATGATCCCTGAAAGGTAGGGCTTTGTGTTCTGTCAGTCCTTAAGGTATGTTTGCATTCAAGATTCTGACGAATAGGCCTGAATTGCCCCTGAGTACAGCGTAAGGCTAGGATTAGACCCTGATTGCATTCCAGCGTGGCACGGCTGCATCGTAGTGATGCGTAGTGTCCAGTGGTCACAGTGGACACTGTTTGTTTGAGCATTGCGTTTGGTCGGCATTGCACTGACGATTCGGAATGTTACGTTTAACGCTTGAAAATTCTCAACCGATCATACGTGTCATCTTAATTTATCTACAAAGTTTTACAAATTTAAGGTTAAGATTAAAGTGCAGGGGTCTTACCTTTCCTTACAACTTAATTTGTATGAATTCGAACAAAATCCAACCGATCCCATTATACTCTGTTCATTCTCTAATGAGATCTTGTTTTTACTTGCTAATATGGAAATAATCGCCTATATTAGCCTGTCATTGATTATTTACCCTATAAAAGGCGTGCTTACTTGCGTTACCCAACAGAGATGTGGTATCAGCAGCACTTCGTTTCATTTGCATAACATTTCCCTCAGCTCCATGTCTAACACTTCACTTCCATTTCTCAACTACAGCATGACTTTATTCTCTTCAGCAGTTTCCCTTTATTAATAAGTTTGTCTCTTTTCTTAATTCCCTCTTATCTTTTTTCATGCAGGCAGCCTGTAAGGCATCTGTCGTGTTCTGCCATTACTGTGTGATGAGTAATTTCTCCTGGCTGCTGGTGGAGGCGGGGTATCTCAACTCTCTGCTGCTTTCTGTTCGTAGTCGCCTCTGCCTTTGGGGCTTCTCTCTGCTGGGCTGGGGTGAGGGGCCTTAACGCCACTGCTGCTTTTCTAATAGCATGTGCCTAGCAGGCAGTTTGTTCTGGACTCAGTACAGCATGACTATATACGCGTTTTAGGCTTGGACCAACACCACTAAATTTATTCAGTGGATTTGTGCCTTTGTCCTCTTTTCTTCTTATTATTCACACTGAAAATGGATGATGGAGATACAAATAGATGTCAAAAATAATTATGGGATTCATAACTTCATGCTAAAATCACCTGAATGAATTGGTTTCTTCCTCATATCATCTCAAGGATTTTTTTCCTTGCCACCATCGCCACCGGCTCACACAATAGGGATAAATTCACACACTTAAAATCTGTATCCTGTGTTTATATGTTTCTATAAAGCTGCTACATTGTTAGGAAAGCGCTACACAAATCGAATTGTATTGAAATGGAATGAATCACACAACAGCTTCAACTTTTGGACGTATTCAAAATGTCATATTTTAGGTTTCACCTTATAGGTTTACACAGCAAACTATGGAATGTGTGCACCCACATCTCTCCTGAGCTGTCCACCAGGCCCCTCCCCCCTCCCCCTTGTCTCAGTGAGATACTGCATTTCATAATAATCATATAAATATTTGCATAGATAACGTTGTCGTAGGCCAATCGCGCACTTTGGCAGGATAAGCAGTGATCCATTTCTCGCTAATAACCAGAACATGAGCATGGGTAAGACATTAAATTACTATTCCTAGTTGACAGATTTCTGAATCTACAGAGTATAGATTCCTAAAATTGCAATCACATGCATATTAAGTATATAATTATGGATTTGCTTTGACTGGGGATTGAAACAAGGGAAACGTAGACTTCACAAGGAAACAGATGCTCCTTTGGAAAACCGGATGATGGAGCGCGTCATGACATAGCTAAAGTGTCATATCACTGTGACACTATCAGCAACACTCCAGTACCTTTCTCAGAGTTCTCTCTCATCCTTGGCCAGAAACAGCAAAGGAAGGTTTAATTTGGTGAAGATCATCTGAACTGTGTGAAATGGAGAGAAAGCAGCACACCAAATCAGTATAATGATAACACCGCATGATAAGTAAAGGAACCCTACTACAAAACAGAAGCCAATCAGTACAATGGCCTACCATCAAGCGACCGTCTAATCAATAAACTAGTTTAACACTCGACTGCTTGTCATTTGTTTCTTTCTGTCCGACTCACATTCTTCTCTGCGGTCTGATCGGTGAAAAACACATGTCGCAGACATTCATGCGAGGTTTTTCATCATTTGTTGTATCAGACCCAGGTTCTCTCATTGCAGGATCTGACTTCATGATGGTACTTATCGATTGTGTTGTTTTTGTTGCAAATTTCTGCTATCAGGAAGTACCACACACCAAGTGATGAAAAACCCCTATATGGAAACCAACTTTTACCACATTTGTAAGTCTAATTACGATCAGATTTCTAGACTCTTATGTGACTCAGATTGACCGGTTTAGGGTTTAATGCTGGGGGTTTTATTCCATTATTCATCATACCAGGCCTTGGCTGTCTCCTTATAAGACCTGCCTTCTTGTTAATTTTCCTCATGGTGGTGTCATGAAGCATCACACACTCAAATGAAAACAGACATTTTCCAATTTCGTTCCAGCCACATTGATAAGTCTAATTACAATCAAATTTCCAGACTCTTCTGTTACTCGATTTCACCAGTATAGGAGTTCATGTGGGGTTTTTTTTTCTTTCTATCATTTGATATGTAGCACTTCTTGTTGCCAGGAATTTGCAAAAAAAAGTACAACAATAAAAATGAAAACCAACATGAAGGAAAGTCCTGCAATGAGAGAACAATGTACAGTATGCTAGGCTGTTTCTGAAGCTTTGGGGACCCTAAGCGAAATCCCTTTAAATTTCTTACATGGTCCCCTGGTGGTTCGGGGGTCTAAATGCCTTACTTATTCCACTTAGTTATACAGTGAGGGGGGAAAAAAGTATTTGATTCCCTGCTGATTTTGTACGTTTGCCCACTAACAAAGAAATGATCAGTCTTTAATTTTAATGGTAGGTTTATTTGAACAGTGAGAGACAGAATAACAACAAAAAAATCCAGAAAAACGCATGTCAAAA
>JAOUWY010000032.1:20531698-20543549 GCA_025728095.1 Prietella phreatophila
CCATGTGACTCATCATTTACAACAATGTTTAAAAAATAAATTTAAAAAAAGGGCAAAAAAGACGTTTAGGTAACATTTAAATAACATTTGAATGGGGAAGGGGAGGGGGTTATGGTGCAGTGGCTTAATGATTAGCATGTTTGCCTCACACCTCTGCGGTTGGTGGTTCGAACCCCGCCCACGCCATGTGTGCGCAGAGCCTGCATGCTCTCCCCATGCCTCGTGGGTTTCCTCCGGGTACCCGGGTCTCCTCCACAACTCCAAAGACATGCGTTGTTGACTGACTGCTATCTCAAAATTGTCCAGTGTGTGAGTGTGTGTGTGATTGTGCCCTGCGATAGGTTGGTACCCTGCTCAGAATGTCCCTGGCCTTGTTCCCTGGGATAAGCTCCAGGCTCCTGTGTAGGATAAGCAGTACGGAAAACAGATGGATAGATGAATGGATTAATGGATGGATGGAAGCTGAACAGTACAGCTCCTACATTTATTTCTCTTGTTAGTCCTAAATCCCAACCATTAGGCTCACTCTGACTGGCTGATTGTAGCCAGAAGAAGAAAGAAGGAGAGTTGAACTTTACCTGCGGTTTCAATGAGACTTGGCAAGGTTTATTTATTTTAGCAATGTCATTAACGCTGATTTTTAGATTAGATGATCACTGGACTAATGTTGAAGTCACTCTCCAGTTCTATACCATTTACGCTTTCTTTTCCTTATTCGGAGTGTGCGTGTTACCCCGACAGCGGCTGAACCCCTGCTGTGCCTTCCGAACTGAACCAATTTATAGTGTTTGAGGGGAAACTCTTAAAATGTTTAGACACTGAAGAAGACAGAACAAGGATCTGGAGTGAGCTGAAGAGGATTTAATAACAATTCAGACCTCTACTACTTGTACTAAAGAGCCTCTAGAGGGAAAACCTGACAACAGAAGAAAAAAAAAGAGAAAAAAAACACACACACAGATCTTGCTATTTAAGGTAATTCTGTATAAGCACTTTAGGTGACTTTATGTGACAGTTGTATAAGACCGGGTGATCTAAGTTTTTCAAGGACACACACTGTGTACGGAGTGAAAGAAGGACTCTAGAGGACGATTCTGCAGCTAAACATGAAGCGTGTACCATATTCACCTGAGCTCCTTAACTCTGGAACAGAGCGGAAGCCTCGGCCGAAGTGCTCGGACCCTTAACTCCTACAGGGTGGACATTTTACAACAGACAAAACAACGAATCAGCATCTTAAAACTATAATGCAGGATTCTGCAAGAGGTCTTCAGCTCCAGGTGGAAAATTCCCTCTCACCCCACACGTAGTTGAGCAAAACATGACTTGGACATGTTTTGTGTTTCACGAAATTTCACTTATTAAAAAAGTTTGTTTATCGTACACCTTATCGTACAGCCTGTTATGGAATTCGGCCATGATCGTATCGTACAGTGCGACAAGTACTAATCTTAAAAGACTGCAAAAAAGACTACGCGAAAATAAAGCTCACGTACATGTTTGAGTATTGTTTGTAGTGTGTAGAGTTTACATTAAGTCACTAAACCACAAATCGCATCTGCGTGACATCACTGAAACACTGAAAGTAAGTAAGTACATTTTATTTATATAGCACAATTAAACACAGCAAAGCTGACCAACGTGCTGAACAGAGTAAGTTCAATAGAAAACAGAATAAAACCAAATAGAGACAGACAATAGTAAAAATTAGATTAAACGCCTGGGGTAAGAGATACGCTTTTAGCCTCTTTTTAAAAATGATAAAAGAAGGTGCAAGGCGGATGTCAATAAACGAGGGGCGACTGAAATGAAAAAGCTTCTATTCAGCTTGGTTGTTAAACTGGATCGAGTGAAATAAAAAAGAAACCCATCAGAAGATCTTAAAAACCTTCTAGATGAATGTGGTGTAAGAAGATCTTTGAGAAGGAAAAGAAAGAACTTGATCATTAAGCGTTTTAAAGACAAACAACAGAATCTTAAACTGGATCCTAAACTGGACCGGGAGCCAATGGAGCAAGGCTAAAATTGGGGTGACGTGATCATATTTCTTTGCCTTGGTCAACAGCCTTGCAGCTGCATTTTGAACCATTTTGACTGATGAAGACTCCAAGTACAATGAATTACAATGATCTAACCGTGACGTGATAAACACATGAATAACCTTCTCACTAGATCTACTTGGAGGAAGATTTTAAGTGAGAAAGACTTTTATAGCTTTGTTATTAGAGTCAAAGCCCCATTGTACAATTAACATGTTTTCACCAAAGCTTTGCTTTAATCCAGCCTGAAGAACAAAGGAATGTCGACGAAAAAGTTTTTATGTGCGTAAATATACTCATCCAAACAGATTTCAGATTAATTCCCACAGGAATGTCTCAGGAGTCCGATTTTAATTAAGCTGCAAGCACAGCTATATACACTGAAGCTTTCCCTGCTGAGGCCTGAGTGTGTATGTGAGCTGTTTCTCTGGAATCTTTTTTCAGTGCATTCAGGTTGCTGATGGATTTGGTGCTATGGGCACTACGAGGTGATACAATATCAAAGGGATGGAGAAAAGAAAGCGGTTTGTTTTTTTTTGGATGAAGGAATAGGGGGAGAAGTTTCGTTTTGTTTGAAGATTGTTTGGAGAAAAAAAACAACTAAGTGCCTAGACCTTGAAACACATGAGCTAACTGAAACGAGCCAATTACGAACTTGAGAAAGAGTGACTTGTTGACCTGAATGTAAAATATTAAAGGAATACTTAAGTGTTTTTCAAGTTAAACTCTAACTAGACCTACATTACAAAACTACAACTATTATATGGTGACTAAACAAGAAATGTGCGAGGATGAAACTCCATAACAAAAAAGTTAACAATACAGGGTTTTTTTGTTGTTGTGGTGGTGGTGGTGTTCATACGCCATCGAACCCACATAACCCATGATTCACAATCTCTAGTCTATGAGAAAAAGTCCCAGAGAAAGAGCTTAATTAAATGTCGGTTCAAAAGTTAAAAAAAAATTACATGGGTAAAGTTCCTCGTCGTGTTACGCACCTGCTCTACTTTCAGATTATTACATGTCTGTGGTTCAACCTCCTTCAAGGTTGCCAGATTTTGCTTGACTAGAAGACATGGGTTTTTCCCCAAAGATTCTATACCAGCACCAGTTAAAACACAAGCACTTGTATTTAAGCATTTAAGAGTGGACAAAATAGAAATAGGAGATAGAAAATGAGATAGCAAAAGTATTTTTTCTTCCCCTAATAAACAAATAAAAACTAAGATTAGTACAATTACAAGCATTGAAATAAATATAGGCAATTTATTGCCTATATTTGTCATTATTTAATAATATAGCTTCCACCCTTGTTACTCGGCAGCGTGAAAAAAATAGCACTTGATTCAGTATGTCCTATTATTTTGTATGAAAAACATTCAGAGTTGCAGCAAGAAACTGGACAGGAAACAAAAACTGAATATGCTATATTTTTATATTAACGCGGTCCTTTAATAGATGTCCATGGGTTGTAGGTTTTTTAACGTCTGTTTGATTTGTCAAATTATTAAAATGATGTCACTGTTTTGGTTCATTTGCTTTAAAGAAAAAAGTATTGATAGTTTAAAGGATAAGCTGACTGAGTGCTCATATAGGTCATCTACATGTAAAACTCGGTCCTCGAGATAAGCAATGTCTCGGATTAAGATGCTGTCTTC
Organism: Prietella phreatophila; assembly: GCA_025728095.1. Lineage (NCBI taxonomy): Eukaryota > Metazoa > Chordata > Actinopteri > Siluriformes > Ictaluridae > Prietella > Prietella phreatophila. The sequence goes on from JAOUWY010000032.1 coordinate 20,535,396, forward strand.
GCCGATTTTGTACATGCAAAAAAAAAAAAAAAAAAAAAAAAAAAGAGTTACTTTTATGATAAATTGTAAATACATATTTACATATGTATTTAATATTATACTCAAGTGGCATGGTTGTTTCGTGAATTTACAACCCAAAACACAAATTTGAGCATGACATGTGGTGGTTACATCAAACTGTCAGACAAATCAATTTCAGTTCAAGGTCTTAAGTGAGACAAACCTCTGTTTTAATCCAATCCAACCATTTAAATAGATTTTCTATTCAAATTCCCTTATAAAAGTTGATCACTGTATGTACATAATATGCCTTTCAGATGAGCTTCTTTTGTATTTCTCATTTAAACTACATCAAACCCTACACAGGAGAAGTATAGCATTCAGAGACAGCATTCAGTCTGTCTGTAAACTCAGACCAGATCATGTGGGTGAGAAGAATAACACTGCTATGACTCATAGCCAGAACAAAGTAACGATAAAGTCCCGCTAATTTAAAATGACACCAGACAGAGAGTCAAACACAAAAGTTTGTGTAGACTTAGGACAAAATCAAATGATATAATCAACTCAAATGTCAAATTTATATCAAGACATTGGGTTTCAGAGATGTTCCTACACGGTCACGAGGTACATGGAACAATGGTGTGTGTTGTTAGTGCATTGTTTAAATCAGGTCCGGATACTGAGAGGATGAGGGCAAAACTACCCAAACTACCCATGGGGGATGCAAACTTTTGAACTTGAATGCAAGTTTAATACCAGGGTTTAATCGCAGGTGCTGATAATGTGAGCTAAATTGTGTGGTAACTGCTCACTGAGCTGAACTGTTGTACCATCTGGATAGTGAGTCCACACAGTGTTTAGCAACACAATGCACAGCACAGAGAGAGGGGGGCGGTGCAGAGAGAGAGAACGAGAGACATACATAGAGAAAGAAAGTGATGGAGAGAATGAGAGAGACAGAGAGAGAAAGAGACAAAGAAGGAAAGAGCGATAGAGAGAGAGAGCGAGAATGACAGAAAGAGAGAGAGAATGAGAGAGACAGAGAGAGGGAACAAGAAAGAGATAATGAGAGAGAGAGAGAGAGAGAGAGAGAGAGAGAGAGAGAGAGAAACAGGCTGTCCCGACTGTAAACATGATAATGAGTTAATGACTGATTTGATGGCACTCGCTGAAGGCCATCTGAAGCCTCATTAGGCATAAATAACACCAGCAAAGACAGAAGACAGTTTCTGAGCTCATCCTTTACACGTGTAACAAAGGAGGAGGAAAACACCAGTCAGAAGAACACTCTAAAATAGTAACGTAGTAATAATGATGATAATAATAATAATAATAATAATAATAATAATAATAATAAACAATCTTCAATTATATCGCACATTTCACACATATATTCTGCGGCTCGATGTGCTTTAAAGTGTGAAGTTATAAAACTGAAACAAAGAACCAAAACTAACTAAAACAGGAAAAATAGTTAAATAATAAAAACACAACAAATAATAGCAGAAGGGAAAAAATGGGACAAACATAGTGAAAGAGAGATGGAGAGAGTCACAGAGATAAAGAGAGAAAACAAGAAATAACGCGAGACAGAGACAAAGACAGATATAGATATAGAGAGACCAGGAAAGAGACAAAAACGAAAGAGGGAGACAGAGAGACAGAGCGAAAGAGAGAGAGACAGACAGATAGAAATGGAGAGCGAGACTGAATAAGAGAGAAGAGGGCTAGATTTGAGATAGAAATAGAGATCGAGAAAAATAGACAGAGAGAAAAATAGAGAAAGAAGATGGAGAGAAAAAGAAAGGGAAAGAGAGAGCGAGAGAGACAAAGAAAAAGAGATAGAGGATGTTAAAGAAAGCGGAAAGATGAAAGACAGATAGAGAGAGATAGAAAGCAAAGACAGATGGAGATACTGAGAATGAAAGAGAGAAAATAAAACAGAAAGAGTATGGGGGAACAAAAAAGAAAGAAAGCAAATGAGAGAAAAACAGAGAGAAAGACAGCAGTCAAAGATAACATAGTCAAATAACAAAAACACAACAAATAATAGCTGTGCCAAAAAAATATATAATATGTAGGAAAGAATAAATGTACTATCAATAAAATAATATGAAAGCAAATTGGCATAAAAATAATGCTAGTTATATGTTAATGTGAAAAATCTGTTTCTTCGTTTTATTTGTAATCCAGTGATTTAATCAGAGCCTGACAAGCATTTAATGGGAACGTGTACCAGATCTTTGGTGTGTGAAAACAAAAAACAATAGACCAGCATTCTGGTGAAGAGCGGAGGAGAAAATGTCTCCTAGACCTTTAACACACTGGTTTTGAAAAAGGCATGATATTATTATTTTAACTGTGTTAGAGATGCTGTAATTTTTCAGCCATGTTAGTTCAGTCATCAAGTATTTGGTATCAGAGAACATCACTGCAAACCCAAACTCACAGCGTCTGACTGCAGAGCCATGAGCTGCTGTGAGAGGAGACGATTAGGAGGGGGAGGTGATGAAGTTGTATACAAGATAAAATCATCTAGAAAACTTCAGAGAGGGTTAATTACACCCACAGTTGACTGCACACACAGTTTATTAATATGTTACTTGTCAAGGATGTAGACACGAGTGTTTTAGTGTATATACTCTAAATTATCAGGGCTACACTCTCTTCCCATCACAGCGATGTTGCGTCTGCAGTCGGAACGCGTGTGCTCTTCATGCATTCACTCTCTGAACTTGTCATGCCAATGGGCCAATCAGATCAAGCAACTCAAGTAATTACCAGTAAGCAGGAAGGGGCTGGGACTTCTACCCTTTATAAGATCTCATCATTGGCCAAACCACCCCAGTCGTCAGTCTGGTTCTATAAACACAAAATCCACCAAAATCAGAGGGATAATCTCACTAGGTCCACCCAATCAGAGGGCTGATCTCACTAGGTCCACCCAATCAGAGGTCTGATCTCACTAGGTCCACCCAATCAGAGGGCTGATCTCACCAAGTCCACTGAATCAAAGAGCTGATCTCACTAAATGCAGCCAATCACAGGGCTGATCTCACTCAGTATGAGGAATAATGGGATGGGGGCAAATTCTACGTGTGTTTGAGCAGAAATAAAATGCTCAACCAGCAGCATGTTCCTAACCAGGAACCTGTTTGTTAAAAGCATGCTGGCTGTGTTCTATATTGCTTTGCTATACTACTCTACTATACTCGACTATTTTACAATATTACTCCAATATATTGCACTACTATACTCTAATGTTCAATGAAATTCGTCTGCTACACTGCACTACTACACCCTAATGTTCTATTTTATCACTCTAATTATACCACACTACTATACTCTACTATTATTTTAGTAGAGTTCTATAATATTATTCAGCAGCCTAACTACTGTTGCAGTTTAAATCACTCACTTGGAGCCATATCAGCTGATGTGTCCCAAAACACAACAATTCAGTAACTCTGTGTCTTTTTGTTTTGTCTATGGCTCCAACAGTGCTTACTAACAGTACTGTAATGAAGCATAAACTACTGAAATTCAAAACCCGTTTCACTTGCATTGAATATTTGTTTACCTACCAGTCTTGATATTGATACTTAGTATGAACAAGCACTGTGACAAATATTTATAAAATTGGTATTTGACCTTTGGTATTTTGTCTGAGACGCTACTTGTGTTTAACATCCAGATGTTCGTAAACCTTTGCCCAGCAGTGCACGTTAATGTCTACAGCAGTATTACATGTGTACAACTCTCTACTTCAGAGCTCTGACGGGCCTCAGGTGAAACGTGTCCAGCCATGCTCATCTACAGCCTGCCTCTTCGATTAAAACACAACCCTAGTCATTAGAACAACACGGAACTGGTCTCAGGTGAGCAGACAAGGGCAACGTTTACTAATAGGGCTGACAGAAACCCCCCAGTGTCCCACAAAGCTGCATGCTAGCATGAGCATTGTAAATGGCTGGAAGCTTTTTAAGCATTCTCTTTCTCTCACATTTGGGTCATGGCTCAGTATGTGGCTGCTGCACACAACACGGCTTTGTTTCCCGTCGCGCCTTTCCCTTGAGCTCCTGTCACAATGCATTCCTGAAATCAGCATCATGTGACCTGCTGCACCGTACTGTAGCTGGGCCTTGGCATGGCCGGAGTCGACTGCAGTCCAGATCAGGAATTAGGCATAAAAACATGATTATGGTTTTGGGAAAATTATTCTTCAGTGAAACAGGGCTTTCATATACAGGCTACTATACGGAATCAGGATTAATATTATTTACATAAAAATATTACTTGAGACAATAAAAAAATAAATTAAAAAATTCAAGCATAACTATTATTACGTAAAGTTAGTAGCTAGTATGGAACTAATAGGGGTGTAACATATTATTTGGGGTATAACGTATCATATTGAGATTACATTACAGTGCGCCAAAGAAAGGTACATCTGTGTAGACATCACCCTTTTGGTAGAGCTAGACGAAGGTACATATTCTTTGTGTTGTTACACCCCTAGTACCTAAAGTATCTAATGCTGAGCAGCTCTTCCTGGAGGTCAGTCATCTAGCCCACTGTAGTTAAAGTGATTTTACACACCTGCCTCAGTCCATTCTGAAGTGATGAAGTCTAGCAAGGGATTTAGAAGTAAAGACTCTCACAGCAGCCTGATGTCAAGCACAGTTCCTATGTCAACCTTGAAGTTAGCGCGTTCTATTTTTGGTCGGTTTATATTTATATTTAATGTTGTGGGAACATCAGTGAAACAAGTTCGGTCCTGTTATCACTTTAGGCTAAGTCCACGTTAATCCGGATAGATATGTAACATAAAACATCGTCCACCATCTTGTTTTTTGTCAAGATGAACGAGTCACATGACAGTGCCACATGACTAAAAATATGTCGTCAGTCCACACTACAACGCGAAAACGGTGTTTAGAATTTATTCACTTGGGACAGCGTTTTCGAAAAGCTCTATTTTCGCCAGACAAAAATGCAGTCTCAATGTGGACACAAGGCCAAAACATAAAAAGCAATGTTTTCAAATTTATCCAGATTAACGTGGACAGAGCATTACACAATCATTCCCTCAACAGCCTTGATTATTTTTTCTCTCTTGATGCTGGGCATGTTACTGACACTGAAACTGGAAAAACTGGAAAAGTACTCCATCCTGAAGACTTTTCTGTGGTGGAAATCCTACTGATTTCCGAAACACTGACACGGGAGTCTCCTTGCATTTCGTTACATAAAACTTCACTATATTAACAAGCACATGTCTTTGGTTCATTTGTTTATCATTAGCTTTCGCTTAGTGTGGTGCATCCACCATACAAATCGCTGTGCATTTGCGGGTAACACGTGCATTAATATATACCTGTGATATGCTGTTACAGAAAATTACTCAACAACTTCTGATCAATCAGATCCAAGAATTCAGCTTTGCTTTGGTATAATTAGTAACTGCCACTAAAATCAGTGAAACAGCTGAATGTAATGCTGCACCAAATAAGCTATTTGATGTAGGTAACAACTTAAAGTTTGGGAATTAGTATTTGACCTAGTGAACAGTAACCTCTAAATGAAACTGGTAAAGGTTTGGTAATGCTTTATTGCTTCAGTATCTGTTCTGTGGGGGTCCAAATATCTGAGAGCACTAATGAAAATGATAATAAAAATGCTTCTATTTTGCATTCTTTAAAATTTAATGCAAAAATTTTCACTGCTAATTATATTATCAACAACTTTAGTGTCGGTGAAATCCTTCTGCTTATTTCAGTGTGGTCTCAGATTTTGGACCTCATTGTACATGTAAGCGATTGTCTGCCAATCAAAATGCCAGCTTTGACATTTAAGGACACTCTTGATTGCTCTCAATGACTTATTTTCGTGACTTTCTTACTGCTAAGGGTAGAGCCTTCGAAGGGAGTACGGTGCAGATATGATCACTTCAGCATGGACCACAGCTGTTCATTCTCAAGACCTTAATTAGATGGAATAAGTGTGTTACATTAGCCTGATGGAGGGAAGATCTCCAGGAACAAGGCACACACCCCTGATCTGTATTAGCTCTTCCGTTTAGATTCAGAAGAGACGCCACATGCCAGCAACACTCAATAACCTTCCAGAACAAAACTGCACCCATTCTAATTTAGGTTATTTTGTGATTTCATTGTACGTTTAAAAAAATAAATAAAAGTAAATCCCCACCCGGTCATCAGAATTCAAACAAGCTCGCATTTCACGCTTTAGACCACAGCACTGTTGAATTCTCAATTTTGATTGGTGTTGATTAACTGTAGTTTACTTTAACATATGCTCTGACAGTTCTTCTGACTGTAATTCAAATCACAAGGTTTATATTAATACGCTCGTATCTAATATGTTATCGTTTCTATAGTAACCTCTTACGCAGGGACTTGTATACTTGTGTTAACTAAATGGAAAGAAATCCTCCAAAAAACTCATGTAATCCTCAATAATGATATTTTTGGATGGAGACTCCAATGTCAGAGCTGTTTAACATTCATTTGTATTTTTTGCACAGGATTAAATGTATTTACAACACTGAGCGGATAAAAAAGTATGAGGCATCGTTCTTTAATTAATAATAAAATAAGAAAAATCATTCTTGGCAACTTGCTGTGGTATAAGAGGAATAAAACACTTCTGGACATGCTGATATTGGAAAATAATCGACTTCAGGGTTATAACAGCGTATCCACTTTACATCCGACTGCAGCACCCAAACCCCCCCCCCCCCCCCACAGCATGTGGGCACCTCTTCCGACTTAATACTATATAGTGACTGATCTACAAGCAGGAAGCGCTGGTCTACAGAAGAGGGATCTACAATCTGATTGGGTTATCCTAATCAATAATCAATTCCACTGTACCTGGTAAGAAGTGGATCTGAAAATCAAGATTCTGCAAAAAAAAAAAAAAAATCACACAAGAGAAACGGACGACAGATAGAGAGGTGTGAAAGAGAACAGACTGACAGAAAGAAAGAAACAAAGAAAGAAAGAAATCATGTCAAGTGGAATCATAAAAAGTACCAAGTGATTCTGTGCTGAACAAAGTGCAGTGACAATTGACAAGAAACAGAGAAAAAAAGCGAAAAAAATGAAAAGAGAAAGAAAAGATAGCTGGCAACAGCCTCTGAAATGTCAGCAGTAATTACCGTGCCTTGATAAAGACCAGCTGCGGCGTGCCGAGCTTCTCCTGCAGAACTGTACTCTGCCTCAACAATATCTATTTCTGTCATCGGTGTGCACGCTTAATCAAAGGCCATCACAGTAGGCAGCTTGTGCAGTAATAAGTGCCATTTACTCCACGCTGTGATTTATTCCAGCACAGAACAGTTCTCATGAGCTGCTTGGTGAAGACCCGGTGGCCGTGGCAGGGTTTTGAACCCGAAGGAGTGGCTTTGTTTTGCTTTGTTTAATGCAGTGCTTTGGAAAGAAAAATTTAAGGAGAGGATACCTGATGGTGTTTTAAGAGAAGAAGGAAACAGACATGTCTCAAATCACATACTGGCCCGACACAAGTATTGAAGATAATTCAATAATAAGAAATTAGAAGATTAGTACCAGAGACGTTAGTACAATTCAAACACTAACATTTTTGTAACAGCTGTGCTGTTCAGTGGTATGTGATTGTTCATTAATTTTAAGCTAAGCTAAAGGTAATTCTCTTTTATATATGAATTAGTTCAGCATTAGAAATTAAACAATGAACTTCAGAGTTAATATATCAGTTCGTACAGGCATTTTTATTTTTTCCAAAATTTGTGATGCAAATTTGTGCTTTTATTTCTCATGGAAAACTTTAAGTTACAATCGCACAAAATAGCTTCGCACGCTCTGTGGCAGTGATGTTTGGCAGTGAAGTAAATGAAACCTTTTAGCTGTACTCATGTTCGACGCACGTGAATCGAAGATCGCTTCGGCTGAACGCAATTTTTCAAAATGACCGCAGATTGAAAAATTGCAAGCTCCTCCGGATATTGTGGAGTTTGCATGATTTTGCGTGAACGCACCTGAATATAAACCGCACCCACTAACTTTAAAAAGAAAACAATTTTGTACATATATAGGCCGCACTTGTCTATAAGCCGCAGGTGTCCACGTTGTAACATGAGATAAAAAT
>JAOUWY010000032.1:20563899-20577687 GCA_025728095.1 Prietella phreatophila
CACACACACACATATACACATGATTATGTACCTTAAATCATTTTTATAGGTACACTACATTCACAATACACAAAAGAAGCACCATTGAGGCCAGTGACAAGGAATGGTACAGTTTAGTACCCTTTTATCTTGGCATATGGGTTAGACGATGGAAAAAGTTTTACAAATCGTCCTGGTCACATTGTTTAAGAGTGTAGGACAATCATCGAACATATTTAGTGCAGAGAGATTATGAATACAACATCATAGATAAGCTATTATTAAAAAGGATCACAACACAATCCAACACAACTAGAAAATCTCAAATTTCTTAATTAATTATCTCAAGTAGTGAGTGTTTATGTGATTGTGCCCTGCGATGGATTGGCACCCTGTCCAGGGTGTACCCTGCCTTGTGCCAGATGCTCCCTGGGATAGACTACAGGTTCCCCGCGACCCTGAAGAAGGAGTAAAATGGTAAATGGCGCACTTATATAACGCTTTTATCCAAAGTGCTTTAGACTGTGTCTCATTCACACACACACACCAATGGTAGCAGAGCTGCCATGCAAGGCACTAACTTGCCATCAGGAGCAACTTGGGGTTCAGTGTCTTGCCCAAGGACACTTCGGCATGTGGAGTCACCCAGGCCAGGAATCGAACCTCCAACCCTACAATTAGTGGCTCTACCACCTGCACCACACCGTTTTACAGATATTAAACTGATTGAGTTTTTTTTTAAACCCTGATAGAAAATAGACAAAAGTTTGTGAACCCTTGAAAGGGACCATCAGAACCACATGTCCTGTTCCAGACTTACTCCCTCCTTGCTGTTAGAAGCTCCACTCTTTCGGTCCATGAAGGCTTTCCACTAGATTTTAAGGCATGGCTGTGGGGATGCATGTTCATGCAGCCACAAGATCATTAGTGAGTCCAGGAACCAGTGTTGGGATGTTGAGGCCTGGGGTGCAGTCAGTGCTCCAGTTCACCCATAAAGGTGTTCAGTGGGGTTGAGGTCAGGGCTCTGTAAAGGACACTTGAATTCTACTCAAAGCTTATGGCACCATGTCTTCATGGAGCTTGGTTTGTGCACAGGGGTATCTTCATGCTGGAACAGGTCTGGGTTTCTAGGTTCCAGTAAAGGAAGATTAAGGACATTTTAGAGTCTAAATATGTCCGTAAATGTAAAATTTAGACAATTTTCTGCTTCCAACATTGTAGCAACAGTCTGGGGAAGAAGCCGAGATTGGTGTGATCAGGCATCCACAACCCCCCGTGTATATCGAGGTGTGAAACCAAGCAGTTCAAGCTTATAAATAACCAAGCAGGGAGGGAATTATGAACAATTTTAGAGATTAGTTTTCAGTCGAGTTGCAGGGTGGAGTCACATTGGAACATTCTGGATTAATATTCACACTGACTAATACAAGTGTAAGGAAACCAGAGAGCTACATTTATACTAAAACATCTTTATTTAAACCACTAAAAAGGACTTCACAGGTTTAACACACTTAAAGATTACAAGAACAAAAAAAAAAGTTCCATTAACGGTCACTGCGCGTGCGCTATTGTCCTCCGCGTGACCTTCCTCAGCGCGCGCACAGCAGCGCACACCTCGCGCTGCGTAATCGTGCCGCGCCGGTTGAACTTGGCGAGGCGCGCGGCTTCCGTACCGACGCGCGCGCACAGCTCCGCCCGCAGCCATCCGGGTACCTCAACAGTGTCGCTCACAGCCTGGCTCGCCTGTAAGAGGAACATGGACAATTTGTAAGTCACTTTTTTGCGACAAGATCGCTTAGGCACAAACCTCTTCTTAAAAAAGAAAAAAGGGGAAGAAAAGAAAAAAAAAAAAAAAAGCTTGAACTGTGCATATTTACTAGAAGTTACAACATCAAGGGCGTCTTTCCACAGATGATTTGGATGAACTTGACTCAAGTGCCGACACTGGAAACTCCTTCAATAGCATCAGCCCCCCCTTATTAAATAGCCGATTTGTAATCTGTTTCAGATATTGATTCTGGGGAGTGTCCCAGCATCACTTTACATTGAGCTCATGTGAAAGGTTCAACATTTTTAGGCCAAGTCTAGCAGTTCAACCAAGAACCATATATTAAGTCAATCAACAAAAACAGCATGTCCTGTACACCAATGTTCATTTATTAGACCAACTAATTCTACTTGTTATTGCTGTGGAACATAGTTTAGGTTCTGTTCTCACTTAAGTTAGCAGTGCCAAACGGTCATTCTTTCAATCAGCTTAAAAAAAAACCACACACCCCAACCCACACACACAACTGGGAGAAGTACAAACCCTCAGTCCTGAACTGTCTCAGTGTGCAAAACCTACTGATTGTTAAGAAACACCAATACTGGAGATTCTTTCCAAGGTGATGCATTAAATTTCAAGGTTTTATTTCGGTGAGGAAACAATTGTTTCTAAATGCTATAGCAGGTGATAGGAGCTAATGTGCTTCATGGACGGTCCACAACATTGAGTGCAACTACAAATGGTTAAAGTACATGCATTAATAATTCTTTTTAAAACAGTAAGCAAAGTTCTTTGTATAAAGATGAATAACACCATGGAACATGCTTTAATAAGAAAAAGCAACAAATTCAGGATGGTTAAAAACAAGAAGACGTATAATAAATGTTGAGATAGCCTTTAACTCATCAACACACCTTCTTAAGCTTGTAAATATAGTTGGAATAAGCCTTGGTGGGTCTCCGGGCTTTTCTGCTCACATGCTTCTGCTTCTTCAAAGTTGCTCCACTGTGCCGAGTTTTCATGATAACACTGTAAAAGACCTTTCACCAAACTGTTTCTAGAAACCCACTTGTGTAGCTTTTCAACCCTCTGCACAGGTGCTTCATATCTTCATTATAAGACCAGCACTGATTGTTGGGGAGGAGCTTTCTGGGTAACACTAACCCATGTAATCCTAAACGCAATTTTCTTTTCAGTGTGTAAAAATAGTTGTTGATAAATATATTTTAGTGAAATGCCAGCTATTGCATATTAAAGTGCAGTTTGTTTAGGTTTTATATATTTATTCATTTATATGTGTGATGTAATTGGTCACATGACCAGAACCATGCTATTTAATTTACTTCAAGCACGGCCTGTAACTGAGAAAGACAAACAAACATTTTATAATACAGACTCAACCACCATGCTTGATACATATAGCATTTAAATGGACTATTATTGATGTGGGTCCAAGCACCAAGGAATGTTTATTTGACTTGTTTGATTATTTTTCAACATATTTTGTGGTGCATTGAATGCTTAAAAATTCACATATGTTTGTGCTAACATCAAAAATTAAATAATGGTCATTAGGTTCTGGAAAAAAGCTTGGATCCAGGCGTGGCCCACGGACTCAATAACGCCTCATTTTGACTTTTTTTCTTAAATATGCTAGAATGGATTTCTACAACCTGGAGCAAGCTCCAAATGTGAGGCACTAGTTCTAAATGGGCTACACATGGGATGGCTTAGAGTTAGGGATAGGGAAGCTAGCCCATAGGATCATCAGCTACTGACACGTGGTAGATATCAAATGCTAATATGCTAGTCCATTTGGAGCTAGACCCCAATAATTTGAGCTGTAACACCTGTTTGGAGCTGGCTCCGGGCTGCAGAAATACGAGCATCCATTTTCACCTACATTAACTAAATTTGGTAGCCACATGCGTTTTCCTAAGACAAACAAAAGTCACAATCACATCATAATCAGAAAAATCGTGCCCTTCAGCAATACGGCCATTTTGATTTTGTGTGTTTGGACAGGAATCAAAAGTTTAAGTACCCCACCTACAGGATTCATCAGATTCAAAGCAAATTTGATCAGCATGATGTCAAGATGTCCGTGATCCTCAACTACCAAGGAAATGTCGACATCTTAAACGGTGTTGCCATGGCAAGACAATTGATTGTGGGTCTTAGTTCACATTTGGATTGAGTGGTAGGTAGGATTGGGAACAGTCACACACACATGCCAGTAGTGATTCATTGAAATAACGCGATCAACTGGCAACCAAACTATATACCAAACTTTTTAATACTTCTTCCGGAGGAATCATCAGCTTTAAACCAGATTTTGTCAGCATGATATGAAGATGCGAAAGTGAAAAGAGAATTTTTGATATCTTCAATGTGAACAAATACTTACATTTTGCAGCTGGAGCAGATTTCTTTGACTTCAGACTATTTCTGGTCTTGATAGTGGAAAATTCCTTTCAGGCTTGCATTACCAACTCAGCATGCTGAGTCACCCATCATGAACCCAATAATAATAATAATAATAATAATAATAATAATTCATAATAAAATGTCCTCCCACAGACGTGAAAGTGTCTCTGGTTGGGTAAGCTCTGATCAAATAGAACCGTCTGACCTAAAAATAAACAGATATTCTGTTCTGATAATCTGAATTCAAAGGTATTTTTTAATTTTTTTTCTTGGTTTCAGGCTTCTTTTCATGTTCAGGTCTGAAAGTTTTCACCACCTTCATCTGAAGCAAAGCTCCGTCAGTTTTCCAACATATTCTTCCCTAAAACAGAACCCAAACAAAACAAAACCAGACAAAAAGCAACATCAGCAGCCAAAATAAATAAATAAATAAATAAATAAAGACCCTCACAAGGAATACTGTAGTAGGGGAAGGGAAGGCTTGTACATGTTTTCATCGCAATTGCAATTCTCCTCACAGGCAGCCGAGGGCACTAAACATCCGAAATCACTTCTGAACAGATGGAAATGATGATCTTAGGACTGGTTTGACAGCCTAAAGTCAAGCCTAGTGTCACATAAAAATGGATTTTCATGGCAAGAATATGAGGATAACGCAATTTTTTAAAATTTCTTCATTCTTTTTAAAAAAAGTAATTTTCTCTGCATTTGCTCGCCGAGCAGCTACACCACAAATCCCTAGACTTGCTTCTGTGTTCTCATACCAAATCATATTTTCTAATCAGGAACAGTACGTGGGCTGGTTTTCTGCCTGGAGTCAAGGGCCTGCACTGAGATGATGATTTTGCAGTGAATTTAGCTGCATCAAGTTATTTCACAGTGTTTTTAGTTGATAGGAAACCATATTGTTGAATTAAACCACATTTGCAATGATTAATGTGGTAATTAACAATATACAAGACTGCTTTTTAAAAAGATATATTTTTTAAAGTTTACATCATATTACATCTGACACAAAAAAATAAATTACTACTGCTTCTAAGGTCTGTATTCTCTATGCCTGATTTTTTTTGTGTCTGTGTGTGATGCTATCTAGACGCTATTAAAAAACCTCATCTCTGACACATCCTCTCGGGGACACCCAGAAAATGAGCATAAGGATCTGTGTGACCCAACTCTGAATATAAGAAACGTTCCATGCGTCAACATTAATGTAACCTTTAGACCTGTACCGTAGAAGCAAACGTCTTTAGCTGATGATCAACAACATTCGGGATAAGAAGAACTTCTTGGAAAATTTGTCCACACTAGGATTTAGAAGTCTTCTCTCCACTATTTAGAGATAACACCTTAAATTGTTTTGTCGAGATAAACAGCATGTTACATTACTAGCGAAATTGATGTCATTTGCACCAGAGGCAAGTGAAAATCAGAATTCATTTGCAGATACTTGCCTCATTAGTTCGAATGCGCATCCCAAAAGGATCATTAAATTGGTCTGCTGTGTAAATTTAGCAAGTACACTTCAAATGCCACATAATAACGAATGTCACAGAGGCTGAATATTCAGTATTTACAATGACAATGCTAGAGAGAGAGAGAAAGAGAGAGGCCGGGAATATATATAAAAAACCATGCTGGGGTTTTAAAAAAAAAACACAATTTCCTCTTTGTGAAAACAAAATAGAGTCCACAAGGTTTATTGAGAGATTACTGTCCATAACAGGTGTAAACAGGACACAGTTTGAGAACCGAAAGTCTCCCTAGTAACGGCATTTACCCATTACGAACGAATACTCGAATGCTGAAGATGAAACATTAACGATCTATGCTACCGTGTTTGTCTATTAGACCGAACGTTTGTTTTCTAATTTCAATCATTCTGAATTGCTGATCTAAATATAACCAAAACAAATAGTCACACATTAGTATTAATGTTGTATGTCCAGTGCCTACTGTGAACCGTCTTCATCACAGGTTCCACACATCCAACAGAGACAGAGTTCCACTGTTAAGCTGCAGGACCTGGAGTATATAAATATTTACTGCATATATCACAAATACGATATACAAAAGACTCCTAAGATAGGCTGTTATACCCAGTTACACGTTTGGTTATTACTGTACACTTGTGTGTGAAAATACTCACCATACTGCGTGAAGAGTCAGAAGCTTTTTTTTTTGTCTGAGAAACATCTTGTCTATTTATTTAAAGTGCACTCTTAAGGAAACCAGGCATTCAATGACATTGCGTAGAGATTTATTTTTTGTCTGTGTGTTTTTTTTATGAGTTAAGGCTATAGACTGTCAGCGGTGTAAGGTGTGTCAGCAGGAGGTCGTTCGTTTCATGGGGGTCTCTCTTTTTATTAAGAAACTCCTGATATATGTAGTACGATGCTGGTGTTAATGTCGTTATGGTCATAGAAGCTCAAACCTTCTTCTAATAAAGTCACTGATACTAATACACTGATATCGAAATCATTTAAAGGGGCGGTTTGTAACATTTAGAAGCGTTTCTAAAACGTGTAATTGTTCATTCATATCATTTTAAAGATACTTCCAGATCACGTGCAATTTTCAATGTTGCCACTTATTAGATCTGGCTATGTTCTGTTTACGTTTTAACCAGCCCTGAAATGAGCTCCGCCTACAGCCTGAAGTGTGCTATAGAGCACAGTAGTTTTTCCCTAAACGGCAACTTGGAGAGATTTAGGGGAAAGGAAAGTCTTGTGAATGTTGTCACTGTCACTGCACAGACAGAAGAGGGCTTTAAACATTACAGACTGCCCCTTTAATCAGATGAAACCAGGGGTGGACAAATCAACAGCCCATGTTAATTGTTTTTTTTTGTTGTTTTTTTTTAATTCGTAGTTGTCTGGTGGACAAGTAGGTTATATGCTGCTGATACAGCAGTCAATATGTTAATTTCTCCCATTTTGACTTCCACGAAAAAAGTTCCAATACATTATTTATGTTCAAAATCGAACACTACTAGCTACTGGTTCCTGAATCCCTCCACGTACCAAACTACTACTGTGTCTTGGCCACTGGTATAAACATGCTGAACTAGACATTTACATGAGAGTTGACATGAAATCTCTTCAGAATCACAAATAGGCAGCAATGAGGAAAGACTGATGAAACTGAGCCAAATACAATAGCACAGTTAAAAAAAACCTGTTATAAAACTCTATTGCTGTAACGTTGAAACACATATACAGCCAAAATAAAAACTCAAGCCAGTACGGTGTGAGTGCAGAGCTCCGGTCCAAACAGACAAAATGTTCGAGACTTGAAACACAAACACGCTATGCTACATCGTAGAGGATAAGGATTACGACTATCAAATCACGGGACTGTGCAGCACACGGGCGCTCGCTAATGAATTTATGATTTGTCCACCCCTCTGAAACACGTTTTTCCCCTCAATTTACCTACTACCAATAGCAACGTCTATAGTGGGTTAAATATTCGCTCCCCATCCAAAGGAAATATTTTCTGATGATGTAGTGATGATTAATTAGTACTTTTTTCTTTAAACATGTTGCAGTAAGCTGTTTTCTTATTTCTCTTTTCCCCCTCACACGTTCTTATATTAAGTGTTTATCTCTAAACTGAAATTTAAAAACAATTTTTATTTTCCTGTGTTGGTCTTAATATATTGCAATAAAATAATATTTACAGTGTTTATAGAACACTAAACCTGAGAATATACAAATGGCATCTGGCTTTTACACATGAGAACATACCGCATGTCTGCGGCAATTTTGCTTTCTTTGTTAAAAATCATTATTATTAGTTGGGGTTTTTTTGCCTACGCAATCTGTGGCCAGAAGATGGTGCTATAGAACAGTATGATGAATTTGGTATGCGGTGGACCTACAGCGCTTTTAAAAGCTTTGAGAAATGTTACTTGTTGCATGTTATTAGCTAACAGATCGCCGTAGATGAGCGCCTGAGACCGTCCGACTCTCGTATCCTGTGTCAAATCCACTGAATCAGTTTAGAAATAAATGTAACAAAGTTGTGATGTGCATTGTAACGATATTCTTACCTCTTTATAAACTTAGATTTCATACACAAACATTTGACATTCTTAACCAAATATAAGAATTATTATATGCAGAATGATGTAACTAGAATTATTTTTTTATACATCTTATACTTAACAAGATATATATTTATATATATTCATTTCCGTCGTATTTCTCCAATAACAAAAAAATACAATAAGTACATAAATAATATTACAAATTCTATTAAATGTGGAAGATAAAAAAAACAAGATTAAGACATGTCTAGGCCTACCCTTATTGTTCATGAAAAGAGCAGTGTCCTTCAGCGTTTGCTCTCTCCAGCCCTCCAGATGGCGCTGTGTTTGAGAAACAGGCTCAGTTTAAAGTGCAGTCTCTTTCAGGTCATTGAGGTTTGGCATGCGTGAGCGTGATGAACGGACGAAGCCGTGCCCGTTCTGGCCTGCTTTGGATACCAGCTGCTCTGGGTATGGGTTTCCCTCAGCTCGCCCCAGAGCTGCCGAGTGCCACGTGGATTCAAGCTGACTGGCGTGAGGATATGCAGACTGACGGGACATGGGCTGGGTCGGTCCTCCAGCCCCTCCTCCTCCAACGTGGCCCCGTGACTCCACAAAGCTTCCTCCTTTGGAGGCGGGGTTACCATGGGGGAAACGCATGTCTGGTGTAGTGGGTTTGCTGGAGGAGGATGAAGCAGGGAGATGAAGAAGCTTGCGAAGAGATCTGAGAGGCTGGTTCTACGAGAAAACAGCAAGGCAGAGTCAGCAAATTATCCAAAATTTATGGATAGCTGGATTGATGGTTGTAAGGATGGATAAATGGATGAAAGGGTGGATGGTTGGATAGATAGATGGATGGATGGTTAGATACATGGATGGATAGATGGATGGATGGTTGGATGGAGGGATGGATAGACAGAGCTATGTATGTATGGTTGATAATTGGATAGATGGATGAATGGATGGATGGTTGGATAGATAGATGGATGGATGGATGGAGGGATGTTTAGATGGATGAATAATGGGATAGCTTGATGAATCGATGGATGAATGAGTAGATATATGGAGAGATGGATCAATGGGTTATTAGATGGATGGATGGATTGATTAATTTAAATCATGGATGGATAGATGCATGGACTGATGGATAGATAGAGCTATGTATGTATGGATAGATAGAAAAATTGGGAGTATTTTGAATCTGAGGTAAGCACTCTCTCTCTCTCTCAAGTACCTGAGAGTGCGGTTCAGCTAGCCTCTCAGCCGGCCACTCGTCTCTGTCTCTCTCCTGTTCCTGATCCCGCTCTCGACTCCTCTCCCGGTCTCTGCTGCGTGTCCGGTGTCTGCTGCTGCTCTGCTGCCCAAAGCCCCTGGACGATTTCTGTACCACCACCTGATCCGGTCCCTCGTTCAGGACCTGACGGATGATGGACAAGTGTCATAATCGCTAAAATGTTGAACCCCTGACCAGAGCCAAGCCTGCTGAGGTGCCACCAGGAGAGAGGACAAGCTATCTGTCAGTCGGGCTAGTGAAGGTCTAGGAGCTTTATCAGTTCCATATAGGTAACCTGACAGGAATGCAAATACTGACTGAATCCCCCCTCCAAGCTGTACACCAATGGAAACACAACAGGACTAATAGGATCATTCTCAGTACGGCAGTTAACTTGAACAACTTGAAATGGTGATATGATCACTTTGTATTGATGGATGGGGTAAAGGAGGGCCCGTGACATCAGAATGGATACGCAAATAAGTAACCCACTTATTATTAAGCAATCTGTGACATCACAGAACATTTTATGTAGCTCTGTTTATATGGGTTGATTCCAAGTCCAGCTAGCAATGAGGTTTCTCTTTAAGATGTTAAGTCATTTAAACAGTTTCCTGTCTTTAATTATAGAGCATGATTACAGAACACCTGAGTACACAGAAGAGTATCAGCGAGCACGGTCAATAAAAATTACCGCAAGGTACCATGTATTCCCTTTCATGGGAAAGGACGTGTGCAGGTCTCAGTGCTCGCAGAAGTGAAGTGCTCGCATGATATATTAGGCTACTTGGACTGTAGGAAGATGCCGTAGGTAGTAGTAGTATCCTCTCGATTTTTTTCGCAGAACGAATTTTTTGCTTTGCCTTGACTATTAATCTCGAATTACGTAGAAATCGCCATCACTTCATGTCATCTGTTCGTCGGCGTGACACACAAAGCTTTACCTGACATGGTGTCGGATGTTGGCATTGGATCAATTTTCATGAGTAGGACTACACCCAGACGAGCATGGTATTAGATCAATTCCCGATACCAGGATTGGCACAAATGCTTCTCTACTCTGTAATATTTTCCAACTACAAAGTGACCTATATATTTGATATATCTGATAAATTGTGAACATAGCCATACTTCAGTTATATTCATACTATATTCATACGCATCATGCTGACATTATGAAGATATGAAATAACGGTGTCTTGAAATTTGGATACAAGTGGCCTTCCTCTCTCCTGAGGAACTCTTTTCCCCATAAAGCTCTATGTTTAGGCAATGGAGAAATACAAATCAAACTGGTACAAAATTTAGACATGTTAGTGACACATCTCTTTCTATATGCTGTACCTGCTGATCAACATAATCATCATCAACATCATCATCATCATCATGTGTGCCCCGTAAAACACCACATCTATGAGGTCTGTTAGTGCATGCAAATCGTTCTTAAAGACAACACTCTCTATGAAGGTCATATTTATATCAAGAGGCACACTGTTACCATTATTTCTACATGTTTTGTAACAGTACGAATCTTTTATAACCGAAGCTATAACAGGAAATAACTTTCATGTACTGTACCAGAACATTAAATGTAACTATAAACAGTTAAACGTTTTGAGTTGGCATCATTCTTTATTAAATCAAAAAACGTATATGAGGAAAATAAAATAACGTCGACACACGCTGTATTTGAAAAATAGTCACCTTCGCGTTACAGTTACTCCGCTTCACGTTGTGCTTCATCGCACCACCCTGTCATTGATTATTTTCCTAGTCCAGCATGCTCCCAAGTGTTTTACAGCACGTTTCATCACATTATATCACCAATGATTTTTTTATACTACATTATGAGACTTGATTTTATTTTATTTTCTTTAATAAATTAAATTACACCACACCAAAAATAAATAAAACAATTCGACAACTTTACAACACACTATAAAACATTTCAAAATTGCTCTGTAGATAACTGCAGTGTAGTTTTGGGCTTGATGAAATAAAATATTGGAAATATCGTCAATTTAATATTTTCTATTTTAATATTTAATATAGTGTGTGTGTGTTTAAAATATTTGTTGGATTACAAATACTACTTAGATTATGATAGGTAATAATAATAATAATAATAATAATAATAATAATAATAATAAAAACAGCAAACTATTAGGATTATAAGTGTTATAAACACTACTTATAATGCATTGTTAGGAATTTATCCATGCATTACAAACATGGCTATAAACTGTAATGCTTTTCATAAATAATTCTAACATGCCCAATGCATTCATCGGTCATTATCCAGCCTTCATAGAAAGGATTTGCCTCACTTCTTTCACATTCTAATCTACAACACATTTAACTGCTCTTCACACATAACTAGTTTTATTGTATTAAAATTCAATCAGGATATCTGTGTAAACATTTTTAGTATTGGGGATACCAATTTCTCCCATAAGACAGAGACCTCATGGATCAAGTGAACCACAGAGTCACAAATACCTTGCCAGTACTTGTCATCATTCCCGAAAAATGTGAATTAATAATGTTAATAGCATGCAATGCGATTGGCACAAGGTTAGTGGTTAGGTTACGTGTGTTATTATTTGGTATATTAATGGTAATTTGTACCATGGGCGTGGCCACTAGAGGGAGTACTCTCTCTGAGGAGTTATGTTTAAAGCTAAGCTTTGAGTTATACAGTGGAAAAAGAGATTTCTTGATCACAGGACCTCTGGCTTCTCCAGCATCCACCTGGAATACAAGAGGCACAAGACTGACGAGACTGACAGTGAGACACAGGACATCAGTGTTCACACACACACACACACTCACACATACATGGGCATGGACACACGGAATATACAGAAATGCCACTAAATACATATAAAATGCACAACTTAATATCTCTCAACGTACAACGTACACACTTATCAGACACGCAACACATCACCATACATGGAGCCGACACTGACCGCTTGGGATTTCTTCTTCTTCTTCTTTATTGCTCGGAAAAAGCCTTGCTTCTCCTTCTCTTTGGCTGGCTCTGGAGGGCCCAAATCCAGTGGCTCAGGCCCCGTCCTGATGAAAAACACACAACCTGTAGATGTTATTAATCTGAGAATGTGACTCGGTATAATGTGAGACCTTTTTAACAGCATGATCACCCTACGATGTGTCAAAATAACAGATCATTTATATATCATGTAGCAGTGCACAACATAAGCCGAGAGGGTCATGCTGTTATAAAGTCCGATCTCCTGTCATACAAAACAAGGCAACACTCTCTGACCAATCAGATTCGAGAATTCAACAGTGCTGGTGCACAAACTAAAAATAACACTATGATATTTATAAATATCAACTATGTCACTGCCTACAAAAAGACACGATTACAGAAGTACACAACTGGGGGCGAGCCCAGCAACCTTTGAAGTTCAACACAGGGTAAAGGTGTAAATGCTGGTCATAATCTCCGTACTCTATGAATACAGTTATATTTACACTGGCCGAGAACAGTGTAAGCAACCAGGAAGTTGAACACTTTAAAAAAACTACATCTGCATAGCCCAGTGAAAAACGTGTGTGCATCTAAACAGAAAGTAGTACAGTGTGTTAAAGCTCACCAGGGGTCGTAAGTGGGTTGACGTTTGGTGTGGCTGCTGCTCTCCATGTTCACCCCTGAGCTCATATTCTGCCCGCTGCCCTCATGGAAAGTGTTATCCGGTCTAGGAGATGGCACTAAGAGAGCATCCCACGCAATAAACAATTTTAGAAGGGAAACTTAAAGAAAAGATGTGTGTGAATGTGTGTGAGCTCAAGCTGACCTCTGTAAAAGCTGCCGACTCGACGTGGCATTGAGTCACTGTAGACCATGCGGTTCTCCTTGGACGATCCTCCGTCCTCTGGATGTTGCTCGTGATACATGGCTGCCTGCAACACACCACAAACAGGACGCCAGAAATAACAAACAAATTAGAAGCGATTAGCCTGATTAGCGGGAACCAGCATGCATCCATTATTAGCAAGATTCACACACATCAGGAATGTCGAAGTGAGGAGTGTGTGCAAATAGACTGACCCTGAGGTCATCAGGAGTATCATCACGGCTGCTGGAGCTGCCCACGTGCCTGGGTAGCGTGCGGTGCTGCAGCTGTGGCGAGAGCATCTGAAGGCTGCTGGCACGAGCGGGAGCACTCTGCCCAAGTGCCAGGCCTACATCTGCTCCATGTGGTCGACTGCGCTCCCGACGCACATACATGGAGTGCCTGTGGGGGCGCTGTTGTGACGAGAAAGGGCTGGTGTAGCCCAGGC
>JAOUWY010000032.1:20612098-20628341 GCA_025728095.1 Prietella phreatophila
CACACACACACACACACACACACACACACACACACACACACACACACACACACACACACACATACATACACACACACGCACAATACCCCCCAAAACCAATACTCTGTATCAGATCAGTCTAATCAAAATGACGTTGATGATTATGGTGATTATCATTACTGCTCAAAAGATATGAGGGGGTCCGCTCAGTATAGATGGACCTGATGATGATGGGTCAGCACGGATAGCTGGTGAAATACGAATATAGTACACACTGAAACAATTCCACGATAACAGCAGTATCTAGAACAGAGTGATTTACCACAGGAAGGACGATTTACGATCTTGTTTCAGATAACTGTTTGGTCTACCCTGGGTGTGAAAGATGGATATAGCTGCAGTATGAAAAAAAAACCCTACATGAGCAGTCCTAAAAGATTCATTTGTTGGCCCAGTCAGATGGAAATTGACCACAGGGGATTGAGAGGCGAGTCCAGAGAGTGGGTAAAGACTATAGAAACATGAATCTTAACTACGTGACGCTCTAGCCGATGTCAGAGAAAGCACATGATACCCTTGGGGGTAAGTACAAGAAGCTGAGGCGACAGTAGACACACGGTCAGTTTGAAAAACAGGATAGTTTGAAGTCTGGAACAAGACCAGGTTAAGGTTAGGGGTTTTTTCTGCTGTTGTAGCTTCATCTGCCTTAGATTCTGAGATGCTTTTCTGCTCAGCACGGTTGTCTTTACAACTGAGTACAATCTGAGTTACCGTACTCTACTGTACCGCCTTCCTGTCAGCTCGAACCGGTCTCGCCATTCTCATCTGACCTCTCTCGTCAGAACTGCGGCTCACTGGCTGCTTTATTATGCGTTAAGTATTAATATGAGCTCTGGTCTCTGACGAGATCTTTCCAGCCACAAGAAACCTGAATTAAATAATTCTAACGCACGAGAGCCGGAGGTGCAGGCGCTACATACTGTTACGTTTCTTTATTAGGGTCACGGGGCCTCCAAGCTTCTTTATTAAGAACCTCTGTTATACTCTATAGTATGGATCAATGGGTCAGAACACACACAGATAGATCTTGTCCTCATCTCTTGCTTATGGACAATACATCGGTGTATAAAAAACAAAAAGTATCTCAGAGAGTCCTGATGCTTTTCACAGTTACCATGCAAAAAGACAGACTGCTTTAGACACACACACACACACACACACACACACACATGCACACCTTCCTGTGGGAGGAATGCAGACTGGGTGAAATATGTCCTGTCTGGACCTGAGAAAGAGGACAGGCCCACAGGTGGAAATGTGGACAGAGTACATCTAACCGGTTCCTAAAATAACAAGGACGGTTAAAACGATGGGACTCTTTATGATCTTTTTTTTTTTTTTTTTAGTCAATCATCTACCTCTTTGTCGCCTTGTGATTTGCCTCATTGTTATACTAATGCACATTCGATTACTCACGCTTTTAGTCCTTCTTTCTAACCGCTATGATGTGGAGTGTCCCACTCAAAATGACCTATTTTTCTCATGCCATGCAAAAGCTTCTCTCTCCCGCTCACGCACTTCTGTCCCACTTTTTCATCATTAGGGAGAAAGAAACTCCCTGCTCCCACAGAAATAGGGCGAGAGGCTATTTCCAACAACCTCTGAACACCGAAGCACATAGACACTCCATATTCCCAGGCACTTTCTGTGAACAAAGCTACTTGACTCCCAGTTCTTTTTCCCAGACTTATATAACTGGTTTGGTCCATAACCTGTAGGCAAATGGCGTCAAACATACAGTCCATGGGCAGGAACCGTCTTGTGGACTGTAATTGAACTGAAAAGTCATTTTAGAGGTTTCACAGTAATGCGGGTGAATACTTATGCAGTCACAACTTATGTTTTTTTTTTTAAGTAATCTTGCAAACTGTAATGATTTTTCCTCTCAGTTCAATAATTTGAGTAGTCAATACTTTAAGTAAATTCATGATAGACTATATGGTCAAAAGTATATGGACACCTGACCATCACACCCATATCTGCGTCTTCCCCAAAACCGTTCCCACAAATTTGCAAGCACACAAATGTATACGATGTCTTTGTATGCTCTAGCGTTAAAGTTTCCCTTCACTGCAACTAACAGGCCCGGACCTGTTCCAGCATGACGATGCCCCTGTGCACAAAGCGAGCTCCGTGAAGACGTGGTGTGTGAAGGTTGGAAGAACGTAGAAGAATGAAGGTTGGAAGAACGTAGAAGAACTCGAGTGTCCTGCACAGAGCCCTGACCTAAACCTCCTCAACATCCAACATCAGTGACTAACCTCATTAATGCTCTTGTAGCTGAATGAACACAAATTCTCACAGCCATGCCCCAAAATCTAGTGGAAATCTTCCTGGAAGAGTGGAGCATAGAGTATTATAAAAGCAAAGGGGAGAATAAATCTGGAGTGGGATGTTCATATACAACAAGCAGGTGTTATGATCAGATGTCCACAAACATTTTTATATCCATATAGTGTATATAACCGCAATGAAGTCCATTTGAGTTCACTACAAAATGTTGCAATGTCAAGGGGGAGGGGGTGAATACTTATGCAAGGCGTTGTTTACAGTATATATAATTGATACATTTGCTAATACCATGAATGTTCATCTATTCTGATGTGTGTTTAATCCATTTGTACATTCAAAGAGTACCTTTCAGATAAAAGCAGATATACGAACCCGTTCAAGAAGAGCTGTTGACCTGTTATTCGTCGCAACGTTGATTTTTTCCTAAAATAAGTCTGACACCCTTTCTGTAGGCTCAGATTTATCTGACTCTTCGGAATAAGCTGTTTTTCTGAAACCCTGAGACCAACTTCACCACTGGGACATAAGGAAATTCTGTCGTAACCTTCAGGGCGTAACCATAAGACCTGGTTGTTAGCAGAATTTACAAAGCTACCTTATAGGATATACACACACACCATTATTTGCCTTAGTATCACTGGCTCTTGGGCTGTCTCTACACCCGTCAAGATGCTGTCGGAGTGATTTATCACTGGAATGAGCCTCAGCCGCTCAGCTCAAAGGATGAAACCAATATAGGGATGGAGTTCATAGAGCGGCGTTGAACTCGACCATTTAATGAACGTTTAACTCTGGCTATCTGTGAAATGGCTCAATATCTTTCTGCTTCTTGCCGAATCGTCTTGTTATTCTGACTAATAAGACTAGGGGCCCAAAACGAGCACTTTATTATGTCCCTTTTTTTTTGTCCTTCACAACTCACCCAGGCAGGGGATTTACATGGACGTGTTTGGACTGCGAAACAGTTTGCCATTTCTTAAACAGGCTAAAGACACCCTTTAAACCATGTGCGGCAGCTGTCGCTAGATTTCATGGCTGGGTGTGACAATGTGTGACCGTAAGCATGGTGGACAAGCCTGAACAGTTATATTGTACGTGTCGAAAATGATTAAAACCCTTAATAATACGTATTTTACGAGTCTTAAGGAACTCTGCTGTTGACATACTGACACAAACAAGCGAATAAATATAACTCGAGATGGCACAATACCATTTTTTTCTTTTACGATACTGATACTGAAACCAGGGGGTTCGATTCCCGCCGTGGTCCTGTGTGTGTGGAGTTTGCATGTTCGGCTTTGTCCCAAACGGAGGAACATCTATGGGGTAAACAGGTTTTACAGACGTCAGAGGGGAATGAGAACGTGTGCCCCCCCCACACACACACACACACACACACAAAACTATTTCCCTGAATGTTACATGCAGCCTCATTTTAACACCTTTCTCGTGCATATCTCACGCCGTCAGATTTTTATAGCTATGAAGTTCTATTTGTGCAAAAAAAAACCCCACTGTATTAAAATGAAAGAGTACAAATAAGTTATTTATCTAAAAGGCAGCTATATTGAATAGTATACTGAGAAAATGTACTGAAGATACATTACTTTTATTATTATTATTATTATTATTATTATTATTATTATTATTATTGGAAAATCATTTGTACTTCTTGCGCTAACAATAAATGCATGCAGCACTCACTTTACACTTTAAATTACTCCTCAAATGGAACATAATGTAGATTGCAGATTACACAAAATGGAGGAGGAGTAACCGTACACTGTCTAACATTATTCAAATATGCAATGTTTATAGCTTTAAGGATCAATAGCAATATTTTGGAAAACTGACTTCTGGTCTGGAACACTTTTATGCCTTCTGTCAGAGTTTATATACACACTACACTTTAAGGGCCACCGTAGATTTCGATATCAAGCTTCAGGAACACTGAGAAAATTTTTAAACCAGGAAATTTTGAACCTAATCAACTGTTAGGGACATAATCTAATGTTAAAGGGACCTGTTAAAGGGACCTAATCTTGACAAAAAAAAAACTGAAGAAGAAGAATCTTTCCTAATACAACTTCAATGCCTGCGTTGTTATCATTCAAAAAAGGCTGTTGAATCTAAAATAATAGACAACATTAGTCTCTTTGGTATAGTTTTTTTTTTGTGGCTAATTTTAGGGTGGGTGGGATTATATTAGACACCAGTGACATCAGATAACATGAACCTAAACCTAGAAATTTGGCAACATAACACTGACAAAACGCCTGTCCCGCTTAAAAGCTCAAAACTGCTTCTAGCTACATTAGCATTTACCATGTACGTCATCGGAATTGTACCACAAGTCCTAAAAGTAGATAAAGAGAACCTGATTAAACAAATGAGACAAAAATATTATACGTGGTTATTTATTTATTGAGGAAAATTATCCAAAATTGCATATCTGTGAGGGGCAAAAGTATGTGAACCTCTAAGATTAGCAGTTATTTTGAAGGTGAAATTAGAGTCAGGTGTTTTCAAGCAAAGGGATGACGATCAGGTGTGAGTGAGTGAGTGTCCTGTTTTATTTAAAGAACAGGGATCTATCCGAGTCTGATCTTCACAACACGTGTTTGTGGAAGTGTATCGTGGCACAAACAAAGGAGATTTCTGAGGACCTCAGAAAAAGAGTTGTTGATACTCATCAGGCTGGAAAAGGTCACAAAACCGCCTCTAAAAAGTTTGAACTCCACCAATCCACAATCAGACAGATTGTGTACATTGTTCCCTTCCCCAGGAGCGGTCGACCAACAAAGATCACTCCAAGAGCAAGACGTGTAATAATCGGCGAGGTCACAAAGGAACCCAGGGTAACTTCTAATCAACTAAAAGCCAATCTCACATTGGCTAACGTTAACAGATACTGAAAGCCAAGCTTCACATACTTTTGCCACTCACAGATGTGTAATATTGGATAATTTTTCTCAATAAATAAATGTACAGTAGTATAATATAATATTTTTGTCAAATTTTTTTAATCGGGTTCTCTTTATCTACTTATAGCAAAATCCGATGTTTATTTATGCAGAAATAAAGAAAATTCTATAGGACGCACAAACGTTCAAGCAGCACCGTAGCAGGGTGCAGATACAGATTTGTTCAATACTCATGCTCAAATCTACGAATAAGGGGCCACGGACACTAAAACCCTGTGCGTCCTAAAATCACTGAGTCCTGCTAACGATGAGTAATCTGTTTTTGTGACTGAATGAAAGACTAGATGTAGGAGGCTGATCCCACACTCGTTTGTTGGACGTGCTTGCAATCCTGACAGGCCTTTTTTTTTCTTCTTTAAAAAAAAAAATTGTTGTTGTTTTGTAATGTGACTCACACAGAAGTCCAGATGACCGCTAAAAGCAGGCTGCAAAAAAAAACCAGGGGTCTTAAGCGGAGCAAAACACTTTGGTACTGATTGTTGCGGCTACGTCAAAGCTCCATCATCAAGGGCATGGGAGGATAAATTGAGCGGTAGAATAGTGGCTATGCGATGTGTGCTATTAACCAGTCTAGTTATCGTTACCTACCCGCTCTCAGCTCACTACCCGCGTCCATCCGTAACATGTAGCGAAGCTGGAATGTGTATAAATAGCTCTTCAAGAAAAGGTTAGATTCGTGACAAATGCAGTATGACCTAGATATCCGTACCAAAGTGGCAAAGCACTCCACTTCAGCAACCAATTTGGTGAAATTTGCATTTCAAGTCTGAACACATGAGCATACAAATCTGTCTGGGCCATCCAGCAATTCCTTATAATCTGTATTTGAATTATTTATGAGCGTGAAGCTAAATGGTAAAGCTTACACAATTCTAAACTGCTAATTAATTGCTGCTTCCCTTACACTTTCTACGATTAAATGCTGAAAAGCTAATTATAAAAAAAAAAAAAACTTCCTGAAATTCACAGCAGGGTATTCAACTTTTTTTTTTTGTATAATGGTGCATGGACTGATTAGTGATGCAGTCCGCTGGCACGTTTCACCACTTTCTCTCTAATTTGTCACTTTCCGGAGAAAATCCGATTATCCCAAATCAGCACTCGAGTGGCATGCAGTACTGACACAAAATCAAATAATAGCAGTGATTAGGAGTAAGAACACGCTCTAATTATAATACAGCTCAGCAAAACAAAAAATATGGGGTGCTGCTTTTGTTTTAATACATGAAAATATTATTATTGCAAAGTCGTCACAATACTTATGAAATACTCCGAATATTCCGAGGAAGGAGTTAATCAAATGAGAGTTAGGTTCAGGTAGAAACAGGAAATGTACTGATAGCTTTCTGGAAAACTGATTAATGTGAAAGATAATCAGGATAATCAGTCAGTACGTTTACATGGACAACAATAATCCGATATTAACCCGATTAAGACGATACTCTGATTAAGAAACTAGCATGTAACAGTGATTATTGATGACCTTAATCCGATTAAAGTCATACTCAAAGTAAACACTAATCGAATTAAAACATGTGGAGTATTCCTATTTTTTTCGCATTATTGTAGTCCGTTACTGACTACGTTTACATGGACAGTAGTAATCTAATTATTCACCTTATTCTGAATAAGACAATATTCTGATTAAGGTGTTTACATGAGTCGCTCTTAGAATACTCCTTTCATATTCCTGTTTTACATGTTATAGTACATAGATCAATTAAAGGCACAGGTATTAGCTCACAGCGCCACGCCGTCTGACGTTCCCTCAAGAATTTCACGTATCGACATACAGTTTGTCTTCGTTATGGTAACGTATACAGTTTTGGGTGTTTTTGTTTTACATTTTACTAACGCTTCAAGTCGCAGTTAATAATTTGTCATGCTAAACGCGCAAATAGATGACTGCTTGAAGCTGTTTTCTGCGTCCCAAACCACGTACTTACCTACTATATAGTAGCTAAGATACATGTATTTCGCCTACTAAATACTGTAGTAGGTACGTACATGGTTTGGGACACAGCCATGCTCTCGTTTTGCACCAAACGGTTGCAGTGTGTGTACGTGTCCTTTCGCAAAATGCGGTGAAAACTCCCACACGACGTTAATAGTGTGATTAAGCTGTGTACATGTCTATAATGCACATTGATAATTTGACTAAAACAGGAATACTCCACACTTCTTAATTCAATTTGTGTTTAATCGGATTAAGGTCATCAATAATCGCTGTTTACATGGTAGCTTCTTAATCAGAGTATTGTCTTAATCAGGTTAATATTGGATTATTGTTGCCCATGTAAACGTACTGATAGACACCTTAATCATACTATTAACGCTGTGTGGGAGTTTTCACCGCATTTTGCGACAGGACATGTACACGTATAGCACGCTGTCAATCACAAAAATGGGCACTGGTGGCTAATTTATTTCATACCATGCTGATGCCACACCTATTACAGTCTGGTATGAGCATTGTTACACTGAATACGTGTACACTGTGCAATTTATTAGCTTTTATTATTGTAGGTACTCCTAAGGTACCTGTCGACACAGTTTGTAGGTGTACAGTAGGAAATTATAGCTCAGACTTGTTATTTCCACGTGCATAATGTGTGTCATACCCTTCATTAGTGTCATTTTCTAGACTCAGGATATTTTGTGTCTTTAAAAATATATATATATTTTTTTGCTTAAGTAATTTCGTTTAGTTCGTCTACACCACTGGCTGCGACCTATGAGGCTTGCTCTAAATATCTTTTACGTAAAAATAATCATTCGTTTTATTCAGTGCAAGTTCTTTTATTAACTCGCTGCCGAGTTTTTCTTGTCATATTCAAAAAACAAACCAGCGTTCAATAGGCAAACGCTGTAATCACTCAATCAAACCTTTTGTGTTTGTTTTTTTTTTCCTGGTGTTACAAAAAATACAAAACGATGTACAAAAGAGAAGGTTTTATAATTATTTCACAGTAGAAAAAAAAACAACCTCTTTCCTGTAAATCGGCCGTAGAATCAAATTTGCAGCCGCCACACCTTGGTTGTCATTACAAGACAATACTGCAGCTTACACAGTTTACAATTATAAACAGCACCTACATTCGTTTGTATTTTTAATGTCATTTGATACACAGTCAGGTCTTTTTCCTCGTAGTCACATCCAGACACAGCGGGGGTACAGTAAGTGCCGCACTCAGAGCTCTGACCCACCAAAAGGTCAGATAGAGAAACGCTCTATGCAGCACCTATTCGTGTTGGAAAAAGATCCCCTAAACAATCATTGTTAGCCTGAAGTCTGCAATAGCAAGCGACGCGCTTTAGAGGATAAGGCTGTGATCTTTATTCTCAGCACAAGCCTGCTGTTACACAGAAATATTATCTTAAGCTCCAGCATTAAACCAGACAGGCAAGTGAAGTCATTTGCAGTACAAAGAAATGAGCTGGGCAAACAAGACAGGCAGGATTCATTTAATTGATTTGTTTGCAAGTGTAAAAACACTGCCAGATAAAACCCTGAGTGACATCCTGCCATGTTTAACAAACGTAATCATCAATCAGTTTGCTCTAGTTCTCCGACTTACAGACACGAGACTAAAAATTAAAGTGCGGCAATTGACATTTTCTTTCAAACGCGCAGCATAACTGCAGAGAAGCGCGACATAATTTTGCTTTTAGAAGCCGCAGAAAAAAAAAAGACGGTCTAAATATGTGTCGTTAATATTGGTGAAAAAGCCTGTCATTTCGTGGTACAGATCTATAATTAACACGGCTTGATGCGCAACACTGCTGCAGTGCATACAGCTGCGGCTCGAGAGCCTACTCAAGGCTCACGGTGCTGCTGATCGGGGCTGCATTTAGCCTTTCGCACCCCGGTCATGGTGATTCTGGATCAGCAGTGTCACTGTGACGTGCCCTGTTTTTACCCCGCAGCTGTTCATGAAGGAAAGCTTTGGGACAGATGGTGGGTGGTGAACAAGTGTGGGTAAGGAGAAGATGCTATGGATAGTGAAGAATCTTGGACAGCGCTTCAGTTTATCTAACCTTTAGTTTCACCTCAGGAGACATTTTGAATTAAAAAAAAATTATAATAGCATAAATAATCCACCTCGAAACGTTCATTACGGAGGTCTCAGCGAAGCAGGCTGGAAAATATCAGCCCAAATAGGGATCAAATCTACGTCTGGGGACGTAATCGGATCTGTATAATTGCCTGACGTGATTGTTACACTATACAGTCTGGGCTAGAAAGAAATCAGCCCAGCCTTGTTTCTCGCTTATTCAAATCACTGTGTGTACTTACTTCTAACCACCACTGGCGGTACTGTTGTGCTTGGATTTCCCAAAAATCCAAAATAATCCACTTTAGAAAGTTTAATGTCTCATGTGGATGCTGAAAATCAAACTTTTATATATATTACATTTTTGAAAGACCAGACTCACAAAGATGCGATGAACCGACACATAATAAAGTACCGTTGGTGCAAACCGCACATATTAACGATACCTATATGCTATAATTGATTACAAGTGTATTTTCTGCCCAGAAACATGAGCCTGCCCTCTCACTTGATAGATCGAGCCGTCAGATCTCTGTTGGAGATGGTGATTGATTCCAGGAAAAAGTCCCTCAGGCCACATCCATTCATTGTGAGTTAGGAAGTCATGGATCAGTACGAGCATTTAAGTACCATTTTAGATAACACATTGAAGTCTGAGCAGCGTGCAGAGAAAGTAATACAAAAAAAAGCACACCACTGGAAATATTTCTATAGAAAGGTTTGCATCTATCTGACAAACTTTTGATAGAGCTTTTATTAAGAGTACCTTAGGTTTATGCTTTCCCGACAGAACCCGCCTTCTAGCTATACTGAACATTTAAAATAACCGTAGCACCCCGCAGAAGCATAGTTCATTATACGAGAAACAGGCTGATAGAAAGACTTGTGTTTCTGTTCACAGTTATCGTCTGCCTAAGTGAAGTAACAACCAGCATAAAATATTATTTATTCCTGAGGCCATTAGTCTGGTGAATGAAACAGCAAATAACAAGCTATAAACAACGTCATTTTAGTGTAGTCCCGAGGACCCTGGGTAGCAAGTGCGTATGCCCAACAATATTGTAGGAAATAAAAGAAACAATGCTGTAGTCCAGAGTGCAGGTCAATTTAGAAGCAAACATCAACAAACAAGGATAATCCACATACATAGACCATAGAAAAAGTGAGAGTAGAAACCTGGAAACGCGGAAACTAAGAAAACAAGGCTCTGACTTGCATGATAAGACATTGCATCGAAAAAACTAGTCAGTGAGTTAACATAGAACAGGTGAACACAATCAGGTAGTACACCAGCAATGACATGGTGTGGAGATAAAAGCCAAAACAAATGTACATGACAAACAGAAGCAGGTAATGTAGATGAACCAAAACGAACAAAAGTAGCACTCATCGTGCTGGGGTTTCGGGAAGGCTCAGTGATTAAGAGGGGAATTCTTGATACTGTAATTGCGGACCAAAAAAACAAAAAAGAAAAAACTAGACGTATTCACACATACTTTTCCACCATGAGGCCCATTTCACAGTGTTTTAGAACTTGTACTCCATTTATGGTGAGCACAAACACAAAATGTATCACCATTTATCTTGACAGAATGTGATTGTGCGAAAAGGGTTAAGGGGGTGGAGCTTCCAGAGAGTGGCAGTTAGTATCGGAAAGTTCAAAAACCTGCGCAAATATGCAGTGACTCGTTTGCCATTAAAAAAAAAAAAAAAACGACAGCTCTGTTGACATATGTAGGTGTATCTTCCAGTGTACTCCGGTGTTAAAATGCAGAGTTCTTATGCAAAATCCGTAAAGACTGCCAGGTCTGATATGGTCTTTTAAATATTCATTATTCAATAGGGACTCAAAACTAACTGGGGATTAATACATTTGTATTGCATTATACAGTATACATTGGTAGGCAGCACTAAATGTACCAAGCTGAATTCCGCATCCCGTCGTCCCCTCTGTTGCAGGACACACAGGAGTCTTCGTGTGAAACAATTACCTCTCTACTAGACCGTGTCCCACACGGAGAGTTGCCAAGTCCTGTTCAATGATACACCAGTCACTTAGCACTGACAGCCAGAGTAAGTATAGAGCAGGAGTGAATTTCGCTGTCTAGTCCGGATTTCAAGTGACCTGTGTTTCTAGTGAAAGTAGCACTCACACTTTCCGAGCAAGTCAAGGACGCTAGTGATAATCACTTTCATACAGACTCTTCAAAACAAACCACAGCCCACATTTGTGGAAAATAAAACCTTGACGTGGGGGTTTGAGGTATGTATTTGCTACTCATGAACCTTGTGTATTAGTTTGCCCGAGTACCAATTTCAGCCAAAAGCCTGGCGCTTTTCGTCACCTAAAGGCATTCCATACTACCTATGGAGATCTGTACAACTGTCCAAACCGTTATCCGTCATTCCCATATTGACCAGGGTCCTCTCGACGCATAAAATCCATTTTCCCCACCACTTATTACAAACAGAAATATTTCATTCTAAAAATCTAATTTTGATGCCAGATAAACAAACAGAGCTCTTTTTGTGATTAGGTGAACTTCAGGGTCACAGTTTCTACAGCCTTAATCATGGAACTCCTCCAGGTCAGCATAGAGAAGAAAAGACTGCTAGTTGTCGGCTTTCTTTTAAGTTTCCACACTTGCAGAAATTGCCTTGGCTGAAAGCACCCTTACTGGGCTGTATATACCTTCCTGCTTACAATACGCTGCGTCATCGCCAAGACCTCGGATCCAAGGCTGCACATATGATGCTTTAACATGTCTGGTTGTTGATATAATGCTGAAAAATCCTTCCAAATCCTTCATTATTTTAATGAAACCAAAAAGTGAGCCAACAAATTTTTTTTGGGCTCCTTTTTGCAGCTTGAAGCAATTTTGAGGTAATGGGGGAGACGATCTGGTTCAGGGACGCTGTGGTGTTTTAGGTACAATTCCGACAAATATCTGTAACTAGAATTCAAGTTTCCTGGCTAGTACAGTCTGTTTTAATGGGAATTTGAGGCCAAAATTATATGACTGGTCGGGAAAGACTGGCGCATTTGTAGGATTTGAAGACGTTCAAGCTTTCCTTAGAGTGACTGAAGCATCCAGAAGCATCATCCTGATGAAATTCAAAATTGAGACTCAAAACAAGCTTAGAATTGTGCATAATCCTTTTCAACTAAACTGAAATTGTCTTCATGTATGTGATTGTACAGTGTTCGTTCATTCTTTCTGACCTTTCCTTTTTTTTTAGTTCTCTCGTGCTTTAGACTTCAAATAGAACTGCATGACTAACAACCTACTCTAGGAGTCCTTCGTATTGTCATCAACTTTTCTCTTTTTTAGTAGTAGTTTGAGGTGTTTCACCAACGTTCACCTTGGGTCATATGTGCTACAGTGCGCAATAAATATTACTCAAATACCTACAAGGTCCTGTGTCAAATGAACAGCCTGTGTGTTCAATGCAGTCAGTGTGGAAAAACACTCTGGTGGTATTTGAGTTACTGCTTTGGTCATTAATTTTATAAATATTAAGGCATTACAACTATCCCGGATGTCGGGATTTAGATGGAATAAATACAGGACTAAAATGGAAATTTGAAGAAAAAAAAATATTAATTAATATAAATTAGCAATTAGTACAAGGGAAATTTGTTGATGACTTTGGGGGACAAACCGTCCAACTGCAGTGACATCATCCCGACCTGTGAGCAGTGTGTGCTGCAGCATGTTCAATGATTCCAGTGGGTGAATAAGGCTCCTGTTAGTATTAGGTGGGAAGGAAGAGGCTGTTGTGTGCATCTGTTTGAGCTCTGTTGGCTCCAGATCAGTCAGTGTGCGAATTATAAAGCTCGGTAATTACAGGCTCGGATGCACCGAGGCTCTCCAATACAGGCAGCAACCTCTCGAGTTTATTTCTGCTGGATTCATACAACATACACAACACACACACACTCAGGCGACTAGTAACATTTTGCTAATGATGTATTTACTGCCACGACATGGACACTGGGCCATATACAATCTTGCCGCTTCTCGCACATACATAGCTATGTCGTTTCTGTCTCTTTGTTTCAGGAAGCGCTCACATCATTCTGCTAGTGGTGAGAAATGGTGAGCGAGAGCAATGTGAACATGTTAGAAAGGAAACACTCTTCATTTATCCCCAAGGCACCACAGAATACAGAGCAATCAGTGTAACTAGCCAATAAAAGAGGACACCAGCATTAAACATATAGACCACTAGTACATTTTCTGAGTTGTATAAAACTGTTATTTATTTTGTCTGCCTTACAGTTTTCTAGACCAAATAAAACAAGGCACGAAATTTTATAGGGCAAAAGTTTTAAGTATGAAAGTGTGATACTGATACTGTGATACTGTACCAGCCATGACTGTTACAAAAGACAAATCATCTACACATATCATCAATAACATATAAGAATTTGTGGCACCACTGTGCACTGTACATTGGCCAGTTCCCGAGTGGTTTTTAGATTCTATATCGGCACAGACAAACACTAACCACATTAATGACATTTGTGGGCGGGGCTAACAGTAGTTTCTGTTCATGATTGGTGAGCTCATTGGTTGGTCAAACAAACACTTAATAAAAAATAGAATAAACAAACAACAACAACACAGCAGTCTGCTGACTGTCCAGCAACCAGAAAAAGAAAAATCCTATTCCATTACTAACTTCTGCAAAACAAAAGTTTTCATTTGTTATGTAATTCTGTACATAGTGGCACAGCACACCTCAATGCCTTAAGTATAAAACATGTTACTTATTCAGAATCACACCTCCAGCTGTACTACACATATCGACCCAATGCTTGATCTGGCTACAATTCATATTTTTCCCCATTTGGATTAGTTGATCTTTATAGAATGAGAAACATTAAGAAACTAACTAAAGTCAAATTTAGCTGTTTGGTGATGAGTAAATAAAAGCTTTGTAGTCAGAAATTCTTTTAAAGTGTTTAATTCTAAATTTTAAATGCGCTTGGGAGATTTAGCCCTGACTGTCTGTGCTGAAGGCCAATATGCTTTGTAGCAATTCTGAATAGAAACCAATGGAGGGCTGGTTTTAAACTACTGAATGCTCGGTCAGATCCGTTCTGTCACCAACAGGCTTGTGATTCAGCCAATAAAACACATTGATCTATCAAGTGATCCATAACCTCCCTGCTGGGTGTACCAAATGAATTTCACCCATATTGAATCTAGAGAATACTCATAAGTCTAAATTCTCAGATCAACACTTGCAATTTAGTTTTGCACAGGAAATAGTAATATTTATCAATTAGCGTAACTTTATACTTTACAAAACCTCATTTGTGGTATTAGACAAAACTTGGCAGACAGTGACTTGGTGGACTTTATATCGAGATCGCAAAAACACAATATGCTACAGTATAACCGTTATTCTGACTACACTGTCATCTTCGCCACAGTTCATGTACTGGTCCATTTCACTTATTCTGTATTAATGCAGGGTGGAGCATGATGGCTTAGTGATTATCATGTTTTCCTTGCACATCTGAGGTTGTTGAGGGTTTGAATCCCACCTCTGTCCTGTCTACGTGGAGCTTGCATGTTCTCCCCATGCTTTCGAGATTTCTTCCAGGAACTCCGGTTTCCTCCCCCAGTCCATTGGCGTTTCCAAATTGTCCATAGTCTGTGAATGTGTGGGTGATTGTGCCCTGTGATGGGTCAGCACTCCATCCAGGGTGTGCCCCGCCTCGTGCCGCGAGTTTCCTGGGATAAGCTCCAGGCTCCCACCTTTGTGTAGGATACGCAGTATGGAAAATGGATGGATGGATATATTACTGCATTTCAATAGTAAACTACCACTACATGTTATTAAATTGTCTTAGCTACCAGTTTTCAGCCTCATCAATTAGGTTTCCACGCAACCAAAATGTGGGACCTGGGCAGCATGCTGGAGCTTTTGACTTGCCTGGTGGGCTAACTAATACATTTATGATTTGTCTTGTTTTTGCCACTTATAAGGAAATATTAGGCAAACAAACCTCTCAATTACCACTGCGACTTTTTATCTTGCAATTGTGCAAGAAGTCACACAATTCTGACTTTTAAACTCACAGTTGCAGTGGTCTGATTATTGGAAATGGAAACATTTGTTTGATATTAATAGGTAACTGCAAAATAAAAAGTCACAATTTTGAAATACTAACTTATAACTAAAAGAAGTAGCAATTGAGTGATATTAACTCACAGTTACGAGATTAAAATAAAGTGTAGTGCAAAGCCATCATGTAACTCATGTAACTGTTTAATTGACTTGCAGTTACAAGATAAAAAGTCACAGTTGTGCGATATATTCTTGTGGCGGAAACAAGCTTCCATAAAGTACCATAGGATAGCATGCATTTAGTTCATTTAGATTTCTGAGCAAACTGAGTTGCCGCAAGGCCATTTTTAATTTCCAGAAGTTGACAAGCAACCATTGTGATGAGAGAATAACATGCGCTGATGCCCACAGTAACATCTATAACAGTAACATAACCAGATGGCCCAAATACAGTATACAGCCAGCAGGTCCATACAGTATGGGGCTGAGGGCTAGATCCCAATCCAATGTTAACAGAATAGAGCTGGAGCAGATTTAGCTTGGGCCATCTGCTGTGGCCGGCGGTGAAGCGCCATGGGGCGCTGGGACGCTAGCTCCACCAAAGTTATTTATAGAGTAAGCTCCCTAAGAGGTGATATTGCACTTTAAAGATGTTCTGAGACGTGATGCTTACTTCGCTGTTAATAATCTAAGCTTTTTTCAGTCCAAATTTTTTCAATTCAATTCAATTTTATTTGTATAGCGCTTTTTACAATAGTCATTGTCTCAAAGCAGCTTTACAGAAATAGA
>JAOUWY010000032.1:20638151-20650208 GCA_025728095.1 Prietella phreatophila
CTATCTATCTATCTATCTATCTATCTATCTATCTATCTATCCATCCATCCATCCATCCATCCATCCATCCATCCATCTATCTTGCTGGATGACTAAAATGTAAGTACCATTCCGTGTGTATGTGATTTTATGTTTGCCTATGAATGCGTAACTGTTATAAACATGTGAGCAGTGAATGAGGTCTGAGTGCTCCTGTATCTCAGTAGTGCAGTAACTGATCAGGTCTATCCAGTTTCCTCTCTCACTGTTCATTACGTATCAGAGTCGACTAAATGAACAGACAGATGAGTAAAAATAGCTTGGTCCCCAGACACTTTCTCCCATATCCTCATACAAAATGTAAAGAAAACGGATGTGGCGTAGGTGAAGGGGAAGAGGCTGAATGGACGAGGGCCTGGGGTTTGAGTGTACTTCAGTGCTAACATGGAGGTGGAACGCTGACGTGACGTGAACACTGACGTTATAGCCCACAATGGCTTTGTTTACAGGAAAGAATTTGTGAGAGGAATGAATCATTTTACATGTACACCACTTACATAAATGTTATTTCAGCATTTAAAGAGATGTTTATTTAAAGAGATTATTATTTTAAAAAATAAAAAATAAAGGGCAACTGAAATCAATACAACTATTCAACGAGTTGATTCATAATAATACTGTACTACAGCAAGTATCAATTCCATATATGGATACCAGCTTTTCTCATGAATAATCAAAGAGCAATCCTTCTTAGTTACTTTTTATTTCAGTGACTTAAATTATTTCTTATTTCTGCAGTCTGTGAAAAACTTAAAATATTTGCAAATATTGTTATGAATTCAAGCACTGCTTGCCTTTGAGTTCATGTTCTGTGTGTGCTTTTGTTCTGGTTTTCCCCCTGTCTTATCACTGGTTTGTTTTCCTAATGTGTTCACCTGTTCTGTGTTCGGTCAATTCCAAAAAAGTTGTGTAAAATCCATCGAACTCAAAATGACCTCATTTTTTTCTTAAAATGGTACATTTACTCAGTTTAAACACTTGATATGTTTTCTATGTTCTGTTGTGAATAATGTATGCATTTAAGAGATTTGCAAATCATTGCATTCTGTTTTTATTTACATTTTACACAACGTCTGAGCTTTTGAGGAATTGGGGTTGTACCTATTTAGACCCTATTGTTACCATTCCTTGTAGCGTGTTTTTATGAGCTTTATTTCCTGCTCCTGTTTCTTCCAACTTGTGCCTATTGTTGTTTTTGATGATGCATTGTCCTGATTTAAAGTTGCCTTCCTGTTTAATTGACCCAAACTACAGACCACCAAGTGTGAATTTTGGCTTTCCTCTAATAAAACAATGGTATATAATGCATGAAAATTTTACTTTTTAATATATGCTACACTAGTAACAGCAAAAACGGCTTCATAAAAGGCATTACCGAAATCTTTTTATTTAATCAGCTATAAAAAACTTCCATTTGTAAAATAATAATTATAATAATAGCAATAATAATATGAATAATATTTTAAGCAATATTGAACTAATTATATAATTTTGCTCATATTTCAGTTTTAAGTAATAATTTCTTTCTTCAAGTATCACCTAAGTAAAACTGGTAATAAACGTAACCAAAAGCCTTTTAATAAAACAGCCACGGTCAGGAATATCAGCATGACGACCACGCCATGTAATTGAAAAACGCTTTAAACCAGGAGAACCCTCACCTTCCCCGACGATCCCAAGCACCTCAAACTTGTTCATCACATCACCGGTGGCAGGGTTCCTCATCAAGACTAATGGTGGTTGGCCGACAGAGGCGGAGCTTGAAGGGGTAAGAGGTCGTCTGGGTTACAGGCGGGCATGGGGTGGCCTGGCATCAGGCGGTCCAGTCAGAACAGGCCACTGAACATTCTGCACGCTTCCTCCATGTACACACACGCATCTGCAGACACATCGGAAACATCAAATGCTGGGGGGCTTTTCTTTCACACTATTATCATCTGATAAGAAAGTGGAATTAAGTGAAGTGACATCTGGATGGAATTTACTCTCAACGGTGGAAAGGTTTTTTTTTTTTTAAACCTAGCTTACTTGTCCATAGACCTTCTACCGACGGCATTACATATTTTATCAAATGATCATGGTTGTAACAATACACAAAATTTCAATATAATACACAATACACTGGTGATACAGCAGGAATAATCATGGCTTGAACTTCCACCCTGAGGCTTTTGGTGTGGTGTTAAAATAAGTAATTGTTAGTGAGCTATAAAATGTCCACCTAACATGGTATCCATGAGCGTGCAAATACTGCATGTTTACTACGTACTATGTTTTTCTGAGTCTTTCCTTATCTAGCTCACTTCTCGATTATTTTTATTATAACTCTCGGCTGTATATCACTTTTAGATCAACGGCTGTTTAATAGTGTGTCGGCCAAATGAATGTGGGTAGAATAGTGTTTGCTAATTAAGCCAAACTGACCACAGGACCGCGCTGACGTCAGTCAGGATCTCTTCGTG
Organism: Prietella phreatophila; assembly: GCA_025728095.1. Lineage (NCBI taxonomy): Eukaryota > Metazoa > Chordata > Actinopteri > Siluriformes > Ictaluridae > Prietella > Prietella phreatophila. The sequence goes on from JAOUWY010000032.1 coordinate 20,640,653, forward strand.
TTTAAGATATTTTGTTGTAAATGAGAGGAAAAAATCTGCTTCATTAGTCAGCTTTTTCTGCCGCCTCATTTTCATGCTTTATCAATCAACATTTTCTACATTTATCAAACATGGCATTTGAGAATGTGATTTTTAAATAAAATTCAAAAACAGAAAAAGACATTTATTTAACATTTTTGGAAGGAGTCTCCAGTGTCAGTGCTTTGTAACAGTCAGACTGGCAAATTGTTGTTGTATAAGAGGAATACATACAATACGTTACATTTATGGTATTCAGCAGACACCCTTATCCAGGGGACTTGCATTTATCTCACTCATACATATGAACAATTGAGGGTTAAGGGCCTTGCTCAAGGGCCCAACAATGGCAGCCTGGTAGTGCTGGGGTTTGAACTCATGACCTTCTGAGCAGTAGACCAACAGCTTAACCACTGACCACATCGCACCACAGCACCTTGTAGTTTACTTTCCACTAAACAAACATTCCGCAAACAGCGTTTCAGCGTTAGCTATTCAGGTGAGCCTTCTTTACAGAAGCAGAGCGCTGATGAAATGCAGAACACAGACACAAAGAAGCGATCATTAGCTGTTAAAAATTGACGTTTAGAAACGTCTGACACCGTGAGTCGTGATCGTGTCAAGATGACCGCCGAGGAAAAACACAAAGCCATGTTAAAGTCTGTTCCATGCCAGAAGGCAAATGCCAACTGTTAAAAAAAAAAATTCCAGCGACATTTAATGTCATATTAATGACAAATCCAGCAAAGCTGTAGCGGAGACATTGGTGCAGAGGTTGAAATCAAACTCCCATAATGCAATGCAGCTATATGACGTGGCGTTACCGCGGAGACTCGGCTCGACCAGTTAGAGATCTAAGAGATGGCGGGAAGCTCTGGAAGCCGATCTGTTTGAGCAGAGTGTACAGATGAGGAGGTGAGGTGAAAATGATGGACAGGCTAAAGGATTAAAGCGCCGCAGCATCGCTCTCTTTAGGGACGCCACATCTACGCCACATTTGGCAGATAGACCAACATGTCCATGAAAGACGTTTAAACCAAAAATTTTCAAGGTCGTCAAGGGTGGATTATTCCTTCAGAAAAAAGAAATAAATTCCTGGCTGTTATGATTGCGAGAGAGAGAAAGGTAAGGCGACGTACTAAAAGGCATTTAGATTAGTTGTAGTGCGTGAAAAGTGATCATGTTGTCAAACCCACAAGCAAGAGCATCTAAATGTCACCCACACATATACTAAACATAAGTAATTGTCTCAAAATGCACTTAATTGCTCTCAAAATGTCAAGTCATAATAACATGTTCGTGTGCAGTCAACATGCCTCTCTATATCTACTGCGAGTTTTAGGACACAATTCAGTGAATTCAGCATCCACCCTTTGTCAGGTGATGTGGGCTGCTATATCTGAGGCAGTGGGAGAACACGATACTGCTCATTCACACCATCCAAAGGCACCACATCGCTCAACGCGAGAGGGCCGGTGGTGAATCGGCTCTGACAAGCGCCATGCAAATGGGTTTGTTTGATGGCAGGGTTGTTAATCAGAACAAACAATGCCAAGCTCAGCCTCTAATAAGAATAATTCAGTGGTATTTTTTTCTTATTTCATCAACTGCATTCAGCAGGTTTGTGTATGTGGTATGTGGTATATAAAACATTTTATTTCAACTGCAACGATAAACGTTTATTTTGAAATTGATACCTGCAACACATTCCAAAAAAAGTTGGGACGGGGCAATTTAGGACTAATAGCGATGTGACAAGTTGAAATAAGAAGGTGATGTAAAACAGGTGAGCCAATCGTATAATCATAGTATATAAGGAGCCTCCAAAAATGGCCTAGTCCATCAAGAGCAAAGATGGGTCGAGGTTCGCCAATTTGCCAACAGAAGAGTCAGCCAATAATCCAACATTTTGAGAACAATATTCCCTAAAGATAAATTGGAAGGATTTTGGGCATTTCCCCTTCTATAGTGCAATTAAAAGATACAAGGTATCCGGTCAAATCTCGGTGAGTAACGGGCAAGGCCGAAAACCACTTCTGAATGCACGTGATCTCTGATCCCTCAGACGTCACTGTCTTAAAAACTGTAAAGAGTCTGTAATAGATATCGTGACATGGGCTCGGGAATACTTCTGTAAACATACTGTATGTCAATCAACACCATTCGCCACTGCATCCACAGACACAAGTTAAGGCGGACTCTGTCTCATCTGAGATGGACAGTAGCACAGTGGAATCGTGTTTTGTGGTCAGACGAGTCAACATTTCAGATAGTTTTTGGACAAAACAGCCTTCGTGTTCTCCAGGCCTAAGAGGAAAAGGACCATCCAAGCTGTTATCAGCGTCAGGTCCAAAAGCCTGCGTCTGTCATGGTATGCGGGTGTGTCAGTGCATATGGCATGGGTCACTTGGATATCTGTGAGGGCATCATTAATGCAGAAAGATAGGTATACATTTTGGAGCAACATATGCTGCCATCCAGAGCAGGACAACGCCAAACCACATTCTGCCCGGATTACAAGCATATGGTTGTGTAAGCAGAGAGTACGGGTGCTAGCATGGCTAGCATAGCATAGTAGATGAACGGGGAAAATTCCACTTGCTAAACTTAACCAACTGTGTTATTAAAAGAAATGCTGATGTTACACAGTGGTAAACATTAGACTGCGCCAACCTTTTTGGAGTGTGTTGCAGTCGTTGGATTTGAAACGAGCATAATTGTATAAAAATAAATCTCAGATACCAATATCTGATTTCAAGTAATACAAGTATTACTCATGTACACTGTCGTGCTAACGCACAGACGACACAAAATAACAGCAACATGGACACATTTCACAATCAAAACAAAGAAGAAGACTGCAAAACTGTTCTCTGCTACATTATCAAGAGAAGGAACAACAGCATCTTCCTACAATACAAGCAACCTAGAAACCATCTTAAAACATAAATCTCAGCACATGTTCATTGCTAGCAATACACAGCAGGAACTAACTGTAGCAAATGCTGGCAAGGTGAGAAAAAAATGTCTCCAGGCAATGCCATGTGAGTGAAAATAACAACTCTTACACAGTAGGTTGTTCTCGACAATCGGCTGCTGTCTGTCATTGACGACGAGGGATTACGACGCACTGAAGCTGACCAGAAACACTTTTCCTAAGGGAAACAAACCACACCCTCCATTTCAAGGTAACTAATGTAACTAGCTAATTCATATCCTGATAATCAGTTAGGGAAAAACCAATGTGTGTGTTAAAATGGTGCTGGCCACAATGAGCTACAGTGAACATTCTACGAGTCTACAGAACAGTACTGCACGGACAATTCTTCTAAAAGAGTTTCCCTCAGTTGGGAATTTGGAAATGGTGTTGGAGAGTGTTGTCTAACACAACTCCAAAAATCTCCAAAAGGTGTTCAATTGGGTTGACATCTGGTGACTGTGAAGGCCATCACATATGATCAACCCTGTCAAACCATATCACTTCTGCCTTGTGACTGGGGGACAGGGGCATCCCGGAAGAGACTACTCTGATCAGGATCGAAATGTTTCACGATGGGATAAAGGTGATTGGGTGATTGGGTGTTTGGGTCCATTTACCCAGCTAGGTCCATTCCCAATTACCTAACCTAAGACAGTGGGCTCACTGGAATTCCAAACACCTGTATATGCACAGGGGAAGCCTAAAGGAGCCTGGAGGCTTATTCACAACATATGCAGAGAATCACCAGACTCCTCTGGGAATTGCAAGTGGTTTCTGATGCAACGTACAATAAATCTCAGCTGCCAGACTACTGGCTACCACGAACAAGGCAATAGTTTACTTCATCCGTCTTACTGAAACAGCTTTCACAAGGGGTGCATTTGGATTTCCATTTGTCATTTCCACCATTCACACAACTCTTCCATGAGGTGGTTGGATCAGTAGGTGAACAACTGCTCTCCTTGAAACAAAGAAATGATTCTGCATTGATTGTTTCAGAATCAGTGGGAACTTCATCGACCAGGATCTAGCCAAACAAACATCCACATAGAACCTCCGACTGTTTTAGTCTGCTATCGGCAGTGCTTGGTTGCCCTTCCTAATGCAATTGATGCTCTTTTGGCTCTGGAAGGATACACGAGACCAAATCACTATCACCCTATGCAGTGGCCTACTCGGTAGTGAGGATATACATTTGCTAGTCATCCAGTCACCTTAAAAGCCTGTAGCACTCAGTTTCCTGTGCAAAAATAACCTCTAGAAAAATCCTGATGCTTTATTGAGCAAAGAGGAATTATTGAGAATTTTCAGAAAGTTCAGAAATGGATAGGATAATGCTTCGATATGCCTCCTGCATATCAAGATCTGACTGACTGGGCTGAAGCAAATTGGACCAACTGCTCCCTTACAGGCTTTAGGACTGTGCCATTAATCTTTTACCAGCTGCTTCACGCCAGCACAAGTAAGCATTTCATGAATTTCTGGCGATGGAGAAGTACATAAAAAACAGCACTTGATTTCCCCAGCAGTGGCACGCTTTTTAGGTGGTTTTTTTTTTTTGGCGTTTTATTTTACCACACAGTGACTGCAGGGGCCTAAATTCCAACAAAGTAAATTACCATTATCCATGACCCTTAGGACTTACCACCTTATAACAGGAAAGCGGACAGACATTTGCAGCACTTCAAAATTAATTTGCATTCATAAATGGAACAGATATCACTATCTCTGGGCACTATGCACAGCCACCTTCCCAGCGGTTGTTAACCAAGTCCTTAGACATAGGCTAAATAAGTGGATGGCACATTAGATAAAGAACATATTAATCTATTACACGTCAGAAGAAATACTTGTCTCCTGTGTGTGCTACGTGCTCCAATACCTTATGTAAGACAGTCTGTATGCCAAGCAAAGAAGTGTGAGTTTTCCAAATCCACCATCTATTTCCTTTGATATATTCTCTGCACACAAGCTGGGCAGATTGATAAGGGGAGATTAAAAGCTGCCACTAACTGGCCACCATTCCATGCTTTCAATGCATTACAAAGTCCTGGGATTTGCTAACGTTTAAACCCAGTTGATGAGAGGGTTTATTTCAGAGATGTAACTCTCATGTTGGTCTCTAAAGAAGCACCTCTATCCTAAAACACCATGATCGGATCCTTGCCATTTATACAGTAGGAGGTGGATTATGGAGGTGGATGCCTCCAAGGCATGACTGCCATGGAAGATGTTGGGAGTAACATTTTTTTTTTTTTTTTTTTTTTTTTAAAGAGCAGCCCTGGACGAGTGGAGCCACTGGCTCACAATCAGACACCTAAAATATGAAACAGCTGCCAAAATACTCAATCCTCAACAGACATGATGGGTACTATTTATTCATGTTTTTTTTTAACCTTCATACTTACCTACAGACGAGATTCCAAAGATGCCAAAGTAGATGCCCTGTCCTCCCGAACAATACGGGCACTACCCAGCACTACTGCACCCCCAATTAAGTCCTATGTCCCATGTTTACAGTGGTGTGAGTCCATACCTCACTCATTTCAACTCTCCAGTCATTCAGTGCACCTTGGCTCTTTTATGCCATAGGTTCTGGTGGCCTCTCTTACAGTAGATGTAATAAGCTCAATCTTGTGTCATTTCTACCAAGTCTAGAACCCCAAAATCTATTTTTGAAGCCCCTAAACCAATTTCAAATATCAATATTAGTCAGATTCTGTTAGATCTGTTACTAAACTTTCCACAACCATATAACCAACAGAGGTTCTGTTTAATTAAGTATTCTGTTATGTGGACTAAGGATATTGAGAGTATATATCCCATGCATCAAAAGCTTTCTGTAAATAACTGAACATAAACTGTGTCTTTTCATCAACAATACAATTTTTAGGATTTTATGAGTCTCTGCTCAATCTTGTCTCTCCAGCACAAGAACCCATACCTGGAGCTGAGCTATCTCCTCTACTGGATATAGTGAGCAGTCTGCTGTATTTGATGTAGTTCTCTCTTGGTCAATAACTTGTTGGCTGGAAAGGGACATAGTAACCCATCACTCAGAAATCATCAGTACTGTGCCACTTCCAGACCCTAGGGCCTAATGTCAGGGGTTGGTTTGAGGAGTCACTAGTTTGGGGGTAGATTAGTCATCAACAATAATTCATTCATTCATTCATCTTCAGTAACTGCTTTATCCTGGTCAGGGTTGCTGTGGATCCAGAGACTATAAAGGAAACACCGCCTTCAATACTGGAATATACCCTGGGTGGTTCCATTCATTGTAGGGTACCATCCACACACTCACACACACACACACTCAATACATCTGCCATCATGTTTATGTGAGGTAGGAGGAAACCTGGGGGAACCCAGAACTGAAAGCCTAGTTGGACATGGGAAGAACATGAAAAAAAATCGCATACTAACAGCAACTCGAGCTCAGGATCGAATTGGGGACCCTGAAACTGTGAGGCGGCGGTACCGCTCACTGCTCCACCATGAATCTATATGTTTATTAATTGATTCTTATGACTTGATTCACATGACACTTGTTAGTGTCCTATGTTTACTGAAGTGTTGCCAATTCATTGTCACCATTCCCCTAGACGATTCTCTCTGTGTCAGTGACCTCCTTTGTGCATTTGGAATATCCTTGTACCACTTTGGCCTGTGCTCATTGGTTTCAACATAATATTTTCTAAACTGTGATCCAACGACTGTGAACCTGTTAGCAGCTGCTTAACCTTTTGTGTATTTAATAAGGTCCACAAAGGATTCCTCTAAACTCTGCCTAGTCTTTCGTGTTCGCAACAGGGACAGACATTCTTGCAACATGTACTGTAATATTTGATCCTAAATCTATAAGCTCTAATAAGCAACAAATGCATATCTAAAATGCATAAAGATTTTTTTTTTAAAGATGAGAAACGTCCATTTATTTCATTCAGGATACTTGAGTATAATTTGAAGACAATTTGAACTTGGACAAAGCTTGGTAATAAACAGCCTCAATTACTAAGAAACAGGCTACGGACTGAATGCAGCACCCATTACAATAAAAAGACTAAATCCTTCTCATTGGATAAGACTACTCTCTGGGATAGTCTACTCTTTGTTTCTAAATTTAAATCACGTTGAAGTGTTTTCATTATTATAACAAAAGAAGAGTTATGCCCGTCAATATTGGATTCAGCACAATTTGTTAAGTAGTAACACTGCAGAGGGAACAACGCTCTTACTGAAATAAACCTTCTGAGTGGGAAACAAAAAAACCCTGAAATGAGAAGATGCTCAGGTCCTGAGATATAAGAAGTATCTCACGAGCACAAACACTGACCAAAGAACAGACTATAGCAGCATCATGTAGGCTGAATATAGCAGAATACTGTATAACTGATTGTATTTGTTGAAGTCTCGAATCGAAATCTAAGAGGTGGACAGAAGGAGTTGATTGAGATTAGTTACAGCTGTAATTCAAATCGTCGGTTTATATTAAAGTGATCGTTTCAATACTATATAGCTGCTATACTCTAGGAAAAACAGTGAATCGTTGATGTTGTCGTGTTTTCTGAAAGGACGTGTGTATGCAACATTTTTGAAAAGAGTCTCCAGCGTCAGAGTTTTATAGCAGCCCAAGCCGAAGCCTGTAAGTTCTTAATTAAAAATAAATTAATTTAAAAAGTCATTGTTGGGAATTTTTTTGTGGTATAAGAGTAATCAAATATTTAGGGACACGCTGTTATAGGAAATGAATCAAATTCTGGATGGAACAGGGACTCCCGCCACCCGTTGTTGATTATTTTCCTAGAACAGCATGTCCCGAGGTATTTTATTCCTTATGAGTCAGCACACACACTATATAACTATCTGAGTAGTCAAATACTTTATAAGTTGAAGTAATACATGTAATTTAAGTGTATCTACGTGTAATAATTGCAGTACTGCAAATCTCTGGAAACCAAGCATGTAACTGATTGTTTATTTTAAACACACTTCATACTTTCAATTCTTTCCTCCAGAGCGAATACCACATGAGTAATAACCGGAATAGCCGAGTAGGTCAAGTGTTAAACAGTAAAGAGAATTACAGTAAAGTGGAAAAAATATTTTTTCTATGTTGTATGTAGAAACAGCATGTATGCTCTATTAATGTTTAACTACACAGACCTACTCTATAATGCCCTCTAAAATATCTGCAGCAAAAACCGAGTTTTGTAAGATACAAAGCACAAACACACATATAAAGAACAATAAGATCACATTCTGATGTTTTTGCATGTGCACGTATATTATTGAAAACACACTGTTAATAGCTTTTCAAATACCAGCTCTGGAAATGTAAATACATGTTTGTTTCTTAACGATAAACTTTACAAAAGCAAAGGCCAAGTATGAAGAGGAAAAAAAACCCTCACTAACTTAGGTTTAATCGATGAATCATCCTCCTACCTTATATAACAGAAGCCAGAACGAGCACAAATAGGTTCAAAAATCATTCTTGGCGCCATTCCTCATTGCGCACAATGCCACCGAAGCAGCACTGATCAACCACATTTGGAAGAAGAGCAGATGTGTAGATGCAGAGCAGCAAAGGTGCCCGAGACGAGCAGGGATGCAACGTTTTTATGTTTTTGATACAGGCTTTTCAAGTGCGGAACACTACAGTATTCTGGGTTCATGCGACGTTTCCCCTTAAAGCAAACGTTACAAATGTTACTGTATTTCACGTTGCTGATGACATGTTACGGATGTGTGTTGAAAAATACCAGCCCGAATGGTGATAAAATCTAGATCTCTGGGGCGTATCACACGCCTGTGTAATCACCTGACATGACTGTCACTGATATACTGCATGGATCTACAATCTGGGCTAGAAAGAAATCAGCCTCAGCTTTGCTTCTTTCTTCTTCGTAACATTCTGTGTATGTTTCTTACGATGGCGCTGACTGTTGTACTCGGGTTGCGTAAACAACCTCCAAAACAATCCAAGACAAAAGACTTTTAATAACGTCCTGTAGATGGGGACAAAATATATTGATGGAGACCTGTGGGATCCTATTATTACTCCGTTCACGAACGAACCAACGTTTTCTACAAGCTCTACGGCTGCTAAGTCACGTGTTTTACGACACGTGTCCCGTGCTGGTCAACATATGGCAAATCTATCCCGATACAGAAATATTCCAGAGATCCAGAGAAGGACAGGCCCTGAGATGATGCTGTACATCCTCAAGACATTCCTCTCGGCCAGGCGGTAAGCAAAGCTGCGGCAAGAACGTTCTTCGTAACCGTTCTCCTGGAAGGCGTCCCTGAACGGCTGCACTTCGATGTGCTTCTTAACGATTGACTGTGAGTCACCACAGCAGTCGTCTTACAGCCTAATTACGCGTTGTGGGCTTTTACTGGGATGTGTGTGCTAAAGCAAGGTCCATATCTTCACCACCCTGGATGATCAAATGACCTACATGATGTCACCCTGACCTCCAGCAGCCTCACAGGGCTTCGTTTCAGCCCCCCCCCCCCCTTTTCTGTTTGTGTGTGTGTGTGTATGTGTGTGTG
>JAOUWY010000032.1:20668684-20681184 GCA_025728095.1 Prietella phreatophila
TTACATGTCTGTAATGCATGTCCATAATACGATTAAAACAGGAGTACTCCACCTGTCTTAATTCGATTAGACCTTACGTAGATTATGACCTTAATTAGACTAAGGTTGGTGTTTACCAGCCTTAATCAAAGTATGGAAATAAAAAAAAAAGACTGTAATAACAATAATGGTTATAGTTTTGTGAAACCGTGTTTTCCAAACATTCATGAAGCTTCTGTCCGCTGAATAATATGATTGTACTGATTGTGTTATGTTTCGAACGATTTACTTTGAGCAAAATACGAAACTTCTAAAGACTTTGGAGCTTTTACGACGTTCTGAATGGGGCGCTGCACTAGACAGGATGCTTTTAATTGAATTTTTCCCATTACAAAAGTATTATAATTCTTAATTATCAGGCTAGATCAATATACTCTTTTATCGTGTCTATGGTAACAGCTATTTCACATGGACATTCTCGCTGTGGTTGCTGGGACTACGGTTGCTGTGATGGCTTTGGGACAACAATTACTATTTGCAATCTTGCACTCAAGTCTCCTTTAGTGAACAATAGACTAGTTCAAAAAAGACTCTTCATATAAAAACCATAATGAACTTCCCTTTACTTTTACACTATCTGTTGTTACCCAGATGAGGACGGGTTCCCTTCTGAGTCTGGTTTCTCTCAAGGTTTCTTCCTCATATCATCTTACGCAGTTTTTCCTCACCACTGTCACTACCAGATCGCTCAATAAGGATAAATTCACACACTTAAAATCTGCATCCTGTGTTTATATATTTCTGTAAAACTGCTTTTAGACAATGTCCATTGTTAAAAGTGCTGTACAAATAAAATTCCACTGAATTGAACTGAAATGAAAAGGAGCTCACGGCTGTTTATAGATGCTCAGTGGTAACAGGAACAAACTTGTTTTGTGGATGTTCATAAGAATAAATGTAGCTATAAACAGATTTAATAAGAAAAAAAGTACGACACGTCATGATTTAAAGGTGCAATAATCAATATTTTTCATTTCGTATTAGTATAAATAATGCGTAAAATTATGTAGAAATGTACAAATAAAACAAAATAAATAAAATATTTTAACCATTATCTCAGAATAAGTGTATTACAAAGCTGAAAAACGACCCAGTTTGGAAACCTGCCTTCTGCTACGGGATGTTTGTTTGCATTTGGATTGGCCATTTTTGTCAGTTTTTTTTACAAAGCCCCCCGGGGCTTTGTGCACATGTGTGGAAATAAGGGTGGGCTCAATGAGTAACAAAAATCATTCAAATCTTATTTAACTACACCCATTTACGTTTTTTTTTTTGACATCAGATCTTACCTAATGCACTCTTTAATAAGAAAAAAAAAGAATTGTTGGCAAATTGATGTGGTAATAATAGGAATCAAACCCTTTGTCACCTGTCGGTGATTTAGAAATCTAGCCTGGTACTTGGTACCTTGTTGAATATTTAAGTGTTTTTTGTCACTTTTTGTCTACTTGGAACCCGTTCTGATTTTAAAGGGTTCTCCTAGAGGGATGAACGAAAAACATTTACATTTGTATAGTGTTGTATAGTCAAACAAATTACATTGCAGCCTCATAGCTTATCATGTAAATAAGGCTTTAGGGCTGTCGTGTGTGTGACAACACACACACACACACACACATTGTGAATATCGAGTGGACCTGCTGTTTTTGATATTTCCTCAGGCATTATACTGACACAATGTACAGTTAACAGCACAATATCATCAATCATCAGCAATCATCAGCGTTGACCTGATCTACAAATATCCCTATCTGTTCCCTTTTATACCCAAAGTGGCCTAAACTAGATGTTTGTTTTTTTAAATTAACTACAAACCCTATCGCTGTACTCTTGGAAACACTGGAGGAAAAAACCCGGAAGTGAAAATGTCTGCACGATGTGTGAATTACTCTGGCTCCTCTGACAGTTCCTCAACCTCAGCTACATTGCTCCAGTTCCTAATTACGCCGTGTTCACGACAACTCGGGAAATTCAACAGTTCCTTTGTGTATGTTTTTTTTTTTATTTTATTACTCTTCCATATGTTTGAAATAAAAGGGTTGCTGTCACGTTCTGTCTCTATTTTTACCCCTCATAATCTATCTTGTTTTATCTGCTACTTTCCTTATATGGCCAGTACGTCCTGTTTTTCTTCCCTTGTATCCGTGGATGTTTTTTTTTTCCAGTCTCCTGTCGCTTGTAAACCTTTATTAGCCTGTGTTTTCACACCCTTTGAGGTTTTTTATTTATTTATTTATTTTTATACACAATATTTATTAAAATCCCAAGCTCTAGACTTGTCTCGAATCCTAGTATATATCTTTATATTTTAGCTGCCTCTGTTTTTAACGGCGGTCTGTAATTGGGTTTTTTTATGGACTACCCTGCCCTGCAGTGTTGAGTGAATGGTGTTCTCACAGTATATTAATAAGTGTGCTCGGAGGATGGACACGCGTGTGCTGTATTTCAGTGGTTTAAAGGTGTCTTAAGTTAGTTCCAGAAAGTAGAGCAAGTCTTTTTACCCCTGAACTCAAAAGAGTTCGTTTAAAAACACAGAGGCGCCCACAACCATGGTTTAGCCATAGCATTTATGACTTTTTACCTCTTGCTACAAGATACCAGAAAACTTCTTTTTTTTTTTTTTCCGGCTTTTCCGGATAAAGCAGCGATCAGAACAAATGTGAATCTTTTTTTTTTTTTAAAGTCATTTGTATTTCTGTATTGGCAAATGGCAGGATAGATTGTGCTTTGAATATTTTCTATCACTATGTATGCTTTATCATTTTCTTTTTGGATTTTGTGTTCATATTTATGCCAACAATTTGTTTGATTTGTTTTATTTTAATTTCAGGTCAGTAGTAAAAGTGTAAAGATCGAGTTCATTGCTCCGATCTCTCGGTTTTATTTGACTTTTTGTAGTAATTGCTATAAACGGAGGTTAAACACGTTATAAGTCCAAACACTTCTGCAGATTTTTGCGGTGAATTTTTTTTCTCTCTGCCTTCTGTCCCACCTCTACACATTATAATGGTGCAATGGTCCATCCATCTTCTATACCGCTTATCATTGATTGCAATGGTTTTCATTTTAAAATAAGTAAATAAATGGAAACGAGCACTCGAACAGACCACAGATTTATCCGAGTGCCTTGGCTGTTCCCAGCGATGAACCGCAGGTGCTCATGTGTCTTGCAGGCAAATTCTCATTCCTGTGCCTTAGCAGCTCATGTGCAAGTAAATGAAGTGCTCTCTCTGCGTGTTTTGCATTAGAGCATTCTGTGTGTTGTGTGCCCGAGCGAGAGGTGTGTGTGCCGTCACTGGTTTGAAAAGAGGAAGCTGACAGCAGTCCATGTGCAACTGACAGGAACTCCAGTTTACTGTTCTGTCACCTGATCGCCTTTCTGTCTCTGTCTTACAGGTTGAGAGCCACAGTACGTGTGTTTGTGTTTGTGTGTGTGTGTGTGTGTGTGTGTGTGTGTGTGTGTGTTTGGGTGTGTCTGTGTGTGTATTGTGGAGCTGTGGTAGCCAATGAACAGCATGGGCAGGACAGCACTGAAAGGTGAAACCACAAGCCTGAAACACTGCCATTTAAACACATAAACACAACGCATATGTTTATATCTCATATCGCAGTTGTTTATATCTGGACATGTAATGTATTATTTAACTACGGTATTCGAATGTATTAGCAGCTTACATTTTGAACTGCTGTGGAAGTCACGTCCGAGAGTTGACCAGAGGACAAAAAAATAGGTTCAAAAATTTGAAAAAAAAGAAAAGTAAAAAAAAAGCCTACTCCTACTTATGTTGCTGTTGCTATTTTTAAACTCTTACACCCTTAAACACCCTTCACATTGTTGCAATTAGGCACGAGAGGAGACGCTAAATCCATACACTGAGACACGTCCAGATATGTGAGACGATATCAACATGAGACTGTACAAATAAAACATAATCTTTTTAATGCAAATGCATTGATGTTGATACACAGTATCAGTACGCTGTATTGTTCCTCTGTTGTTAATGTTATTTGAAACTTTTTTATGTTTATGATTTGTCCACCTCATACTAACAGGATCAAGTGCACATTTAAGGATTTTACATTTTGTGCATTAACGTCTCAGTGCCTCTTTGTTATTTTTTTTTTTGACCTCCAGATCAGAAGGAGTGTAAGAAGGAGAAGGCAGGCAGGAGTACTCCTGTCAACACAGGACCTGCACCAGTTAAAGGTGACACACCTCACGTACTGATTATCAGCCATTTTTAACCATTATGGAGCACAATTTCGAATCCAACTGCAAGTCGAGCTTAAGTCACTCTGAGTGTCTGGAGCGAAATCGAAAAAGCTCTCTGTAATGGTAAAGTATATCTTAACTATTCTACAAGGCAGGCGATAGTATGTATTTCTTCTGGTCCAGAAATAAGCCCCACCCCCTACTGGAACAGAGCTTCTCAGCTTTGCTCGTCTTCACTCGTTTGCGTTCATGTGCGCTTTCGAGAGTTGTAAATGTAAATGTAAATGTAAATGTACCTTTAAGCCATTTTGTAGCATGTGGTTCGATAAGGCAGGACACAAGTGTGTAAACTCACACTTAACTATTAGGTCATTTCTTATTATTTTTCACACTGGTATTTATTAGCGGGAAGCCAAATAAATAGTGGCCAAATTCCATAGCTGATGTCAAAACACCCCCAGAGAGCGCAACATGAGGATAATCCATAATCAGAACAGGAAAATCCAGCAAAATGTCATAACCAGGAAACAAAGAAGCAGGAAATAAGGTACTGGGAAACATGGCTTAGACTTAACATTAGGGATGTAAGATAAGGCTTTGCAACCAGGGACAGAAACAAGAGGACATAAATAGACTAATCGTTGGCGTAACACTGAACAGGTGAACACAGTCAGGTAACACAGCAATGATAGACCAGGCCCGAGACATGACCAAAATCAAAACAGAAGCACATGATTCATCAGAACTCATCATGTGGGGAAATGTGGCATATACTGTATGTTTATACAAAAAACCCCACGTTTAACAAAAAAATATTTGCATGCACAGTAGCTTCAATATTATATTGAAAACACAAAATAAGGAATAGTGGAATTCATTAGTTGTAGAGTTGCTTTTTGTTTTTATAGTGCTATAATGTTGTTGTTATAAGGTACAATACTTTAAATGTTGGCACGCTGTAGATAAGATGTGATGTCACTCTGTCAACCAGTGGAGTCAGATGATGAGATACACACAAATTTCTTATTTTCATTTTGTAACTAAAGCTCCCTCTTGTGTACATCTGAGTCAGTAAACAGATCTCTGTGTGTGGGGGTTTGTGTGTTTTTGCTATTTAGCCCCTGATTCATTCTTATGGGAAGAGTATCTGAAGGAAACGTCGTCCACACCTGCCCCTCCCAGCTGCTTCAGACAGGTGAGAAAGTCCCTATTTGTTTCCTCACACACATGATCAGGGCAGCTGAACACATGGTGCTGTTCTCAGAGAGGCTTGTGCAAAACAAAACCTTTTGAGAGTGAGACAGAAGAACGAGTGCCACTTTAAGTTCTGGTATAACCTTTAACTGTGGGAGTGGGAGATACTGATCTGACGGGATTGGTCACAAATCTTTTGGGAGCAGAGAGGATTGGTCAGAATTCCCTTCAGAAGTGGGCGGCATTGGTCAGAATTCCCTTCAGAAGTGGGCGGCATTGGTCAGAATTCCCTTCAGAAGTGGGCGGCATGGTCAGAATTCCTTCAAAAGCATGCAGGACTAGTCAGAATTCCTTTGGGAGTGAACGGGTGGGTTTGAATTCCTTTGGGAGCATTGGTCAGAATTTCTTCAGAGGCATTCAGGGTTGGTCAGAATTCCTTCGGAGGTGCAGGGTTGGTCAGAATTTCTTCAGGAGCATCCAGGGTTGGTCAGAATTCCTCTGGGAGCATTCAGGGTTGGTCACAATTCCTTCAGGAGCATGCAGGGTTGGTAACAATTCCTTCAGGAGCATGCAGGGTTGGTCACAATTCCTTCAGGAGCATTCAGGCTTGGTCAGAATTCCTACGGGAGCATTCAGGGTTGGTCAGTATTCCTACGGGAGCATGCAGGGTTGGTCAGAATTCCTTTGGAAGTATGCAGGGTTGGTCAGAATTCCTTCAGGAGCATTCAGGGTTGGTCAGAATTCCTTCCGAAGCATGCAGTAGGGTTGGTCAGAATTTCTTCAGAATCATGCAGGGTTGGTCAGAATTCCTTCGGGAGCATTCAGGGTTGGTCAGAATTCCTTCGGGAGCATTCAGGATTGGTCAGAATTTCTTCAGAGGCATGCCGGGTTGGTCAGAATTCCTCAGGACCATTCAGGGTTGGTCAGAATTCCTTCGGAAGCATGCAGGGTTGGTCAGAATTCCTATGGAAGAATGCAGGGTTGGTCAGAATTCCTCAGGAGCGTTCAGGGTTGGTCAGAATTCCTTGGGAAGCATGCAGAGTTGCTCAGAATTCCTTCGGAAGCATGCAGAGTTGGTCAGAATTCCTTCAGAGGCATGCAGGGTTGGTAAGAATTCCTCAGGACCATTCAGGGTTGGTCAGAATTCCTTCGGAAGCATGCAGGGTTGGTCAGAATTCCTACGGAAGAATGCAGGGTTAGTCAGAATTCCTCAGGACCGTTCAGGGTTGGTCAGAATTCCTTGGGAAGCATGCAGGGTTGCTCAGAATTCCTTCGGAAGCATGCAGAGTTGGTCAGAATTCCTTCAGAGGCATGTAGGGTTGGTAAGAATTTCTTCAGGAGGCATGCAGGGTTGGATAGAATTCCTTCAGAAGCATGCAGGGCTGGTCAGAATAATTTTTTTTGTAGATTTTGTAAATTTACATATTGTCATTTGATGGTGAAAAATAGGTAGAACTGCCATTGGCTGCAATCGCAGTAGTGCAGGAATATTTATGCAAGGCATTGCATTTGCATGCACGTTTAAAATATCCCTCTGTTCTGCAGTCTCGCCTCCCTCCATCAAACGACTTCAAGGCTGGTATGAAGCTGGAGGCTCGCGATCCTCGTAACTCCACTTCCGTCTGCATCGCCACGGTGATGGGCATAACAGGCATCAGGCTTCGTCTACGCCTGGACGGCAGCGACAACACCAACGACTTCTGGAGACTGGTCGACTCCTCAGATATTCAGCCAATAGGAACGTGCGAGAAGAATGGAGATATGCTGCAGCCACCACTGGGTAGGGAAGAAATGCCGTGCTGGTTTTGTCTCTACATTTAGAACGCATAATGCCTCATTTAACGCTATTTACCTTTCTTTCTCACTCTCTAGGATTCAGGATGAATGCCTCCTCATGGCCCATGTTTTTATTGAGGACGCTGAATGGGGCAGAAATGGCGCCAGCGTCTGCGTTCAAAAAGGTTAATTGTTTAGCTTAGTTCCTTTAAGTAACTGTTATGCTTTCTTGTCCACTTGCGTATCTTGCAATCCTATGTCTGTTTAGTTCTTAAGTTTTAACATTAGTAACATTCAGTTACATATAGTTCAGAATTTCCTCATAAATGCATAACTGACACTTGCATTTATAAAATTCTATATACAATAGTGTGTGTGTGTGTGTGTGTGTGTGTGTGTGTGTACCTTTTGATCAGGAACCTCAGAGGCCTACTCAGAACAGTTTCAAACCAGGCATGAAGCTAGAAGCAGTGGACAAGAAGAACCCTTATCTCATCTGTCCTGCAACCATCGGCGAGGTCAGAGGTGAAGAGGTGTTTGTGATGTTCGACGGCTGGAGAGGCGCGTTCGATTACTGGTGTCGTTATGACTCCAGGGACATCTTTCCTGTGGGCTGGTGTGCGGTGACCAAACACAGCCTTCAGCCACCGGGGAACAGCAGTGAGTCCAAAATCAGCTGATCCGCATTCTGTAGTTTAGAATTGTTCTGTTGTCTGTGATGTTGTTCGGGATGTGTCGGTGAAGCGGGCTGAAATACATCAGCCCAGACGTGACTTATGACCATTGGTACTGTTGCTCTCGGTTTCACAGCAATCCAAAACAACCCGCTTTAAGACGTTGTTGTTGTTGTTGTTGTTGTTGTTGTTGTTGTTGTTGTTGTTAACAGCCATTTGTTGGATCTCGGATCCCAAAAATGAAAACTTACATTGATGTGTTTTTTAATCTTTGAAAGACTGGGGAGTTTAGCCCTGCTAGCCCATTTCTACCGAGTCTACATACAAGATTTACATTATTTTTGATTGAGTACCATATGCAGCTTGAATGCGAGGAGAGATATCGCTAGTTATGTAAGGAATAAAACACTCGTCCTATGGATGTGCGCTGTTAATAATAGGAAAATAATCAACCAGATGGCATGATGTGGCTTGACGCACAGCAGAGTTGCTGCTTAAACCACAGCAATCTACCAACAATTAAAATTTTGCTTTATGAATGACAGAAACATCACGCTTTTTTATCCACTTATAGTTGTGGAATGTCTTGGAGACAAGTTATTCTTACGTAATAGCAGCTATAAACAGTCGTTCCCTCAAAAGCTTCTCTTTTCTCTCTCTTAAAATGAATAAGACAAAAAAAAACAACAACACAGCTTGAATGTTACCTGAAGACTTTCCTGTTACAAACACTGACACTGGAGACTCCTTCCATAAACGTTACATAAACATCTACTCTTAGAAATTTTCACCATGTCAATGAGTACACGTTTTTCTTCACAAGATGTTAAAAAAAAACAATAATCTGCTTATAATTAGCCTTAGACTATCCGAAGCATCTCTGTTGTCAAAGTTCCCGAAAGTAAACGAGCCATTACTTATAGAAACAAGAGTCACTTATATAAACCTGTGTTTCAAGTAGGGCAATAATAAAGCTGCTGTTATGGAAAATTCACAAATGACTTGTACTAATAAATAGAGTGTAAATAGTAAAAGTATCATCAGTAAAATGGTCTATATGAACAAGAAGTCTGCAAGCAAAGCTTGTGCATGACCAGTAGGGGGCAGCACAACTCCACTCACACCAATAACAATAGCAGCCATTATTCAGTTATTTACATAAAGCACAATGCAGGGCAGGCGAACTCAAAGGACGAGGAAGTTCCAACTATATTCGACCCGACAGCAGACACACAACCCGTAAGTAGATGTTATTTCATTCTAATTCAGCTTTTAAAAAAAATCTATTTGCTCTTATAGATAATACATAAAATAAAAACGAACCATTCTGAATCCTATTGTCGAGCTGGTGCATTTTCCTCTCCTTCAGTTTCATTATCTGACCGAACATATAGAGAGTTATTTTTCTACACAAAGTTCTTCATGTGTAGTTTGCTGCATGTCACTCGAAATTTGATCTGTCCAATCAGAACACAGCTCATTTACATAAAGCAAGTCTTAAAGACGCAGTAACCAACAAAAGCCCTATTCGGATTGGATTAGTTTATCAGGGGGATGGTAATAATAATTTAAAAATTTTTTTTACATGCCTCCTTAAATGATAAAACTCTCGTATCTGGACAGCAATAAAACTGAGTTTCTAGCGGGTTGTATTTTCTTCGAGCCCAGACGTTTTCGTCACGCGGTCATACGATCACGCTCCATTCACAACATGGTTTCCGAGCGGTCCGAGAGGCTCTGGAGTAGAGAAGAAACACTGGTTTTTGTTTCAGTTTGGTGTGAACTTAAGTACACGAGAACCATCCAGTTTTCATTTTTGGGGGAAGTGTGTAATATTTGAACAACAAAAAAAACAGCATTAAAAAAAACGTTAAAGCATGAAGCTATGAGTGGATTTGCAGTTGGGTTTTTTTCCACGTTAAGCCATGGATGTCACAATGCGGGTAAAATAATTCCTTTGTTAAGGGTTATTTGTTTATTTGGTTGTTATTTTGAGGTTGGGAAATCTAAAAGGACATCAGATATACAAATATACAAAATATACAAATCGTAGACTATATAGGATGAGTGATTATAGTATAGCATTGTGACGGTATATAGCATTATGTCCTCTTACTCAGCATGCAAGTGAAATCACACCTTAAGTGCAGTTGTTTTACTGCTGGTGACCTCAACATATATGTGAATGTGAACGTAGTGTACAACGTCAAGCTTTTAGCGTCAATGAATCAAACGTGATTGTTTTGTTCCTTACTTTTCAGTTGCTCTGTATAAATGTATATTTCTGGACGTGCTATTTGCAAATTGTATTGGGGAAACCATCCCACATCATGCATATTCACGTTCATTCCTAATGAAATACAGGTTACTATGACAACACATACCCTAAGGATGTTTTCATCTTCCCTTTTTGAGCATCCAAGTGCGGATTATGATGGCTCTGATGTCTTGGCTCAACTATAGATAGGATTGTGTAACGTAACGGGAGTTAATTGAAAAAGTAGCTCCGTTGAGCGCAGACAAAAAGCAAAAAAACAAAAAGAGAGCCTGGTCGGGTTCTCAGCTGTCAGTCATTCGTGTTGTCATAGCAACTCTGGCAGTGACCTCTGCTTTTTCCATTCAGGGCGTTCAATTTACCGCCTCTCCACTTAGAATGAAAATAATTTAATTATACAGACTAAGCTTCCCGAGACGATTATTATGACGGATTATCGTAGTTGTGGTGATTGTGGTTGTTTCCAAACAGAGCAGGAGAAAGCTATGCTGTGCATCACATCAGTTTTGCCTTTGTAGTGCGTTGAACAGCATATGTTTCTTGTGCGTTCGTGTGTGCGTTCGTGTGTGTTTAACATGAGCTGAGAACCTTACAGAGCTATGTACAGTGTGAGGATGTGTGAGGCGGTCTGGGAAAAACTGCTCAGATGTTGCTGTAGTGCAGTTCTTGAAAACAGCCAAAAGTTAATTGATTACAGCAAAATGTAGCGTTTCTGCAAGTAATATGAAGTATCTCTGGGATTTTGTGATTTTTCGATCGCAGAAATGAACGCAAAATCAAGCAAACTCTGCAATATTCCGAAGAGCTTGCAATTTTTCAATAATTACGGCAGATTTTCTGGAGATTTGGGCCGAGTCATGTCAGGTGACGTGATCGTAACACAACGCGCATTCATCCAAAGCCCTCTTAAAAGGTCTCATTTTGAAAAAGCATACGAAACAATTAAGTACAATTGCGATTTCTCCAATTCAAGTAGTTTTCCACAAAAACAAAAGCTTCTTTTCCCTGTCATCATTTTCCAGCAATCCAGTAGAAATAGACGCTGTGGAGACATCAGACATTGGGCTCCCAGAATGCAATGCGGCGATAAAACTCAGTCATGCTGAAGAGTTACAGAAGAGAGTCGGCTCGGCTAGTTAGAGATTTACACGATGGTGAGCGTGAAAGTTGAGCAGAGTGTACAGATGAGAGAGCCAGACAGATTAAAGGACTAAAGCGCCGCCGCATCACTGTCTGTAGGTAGAGTTAGTCTAGTGCTAAAGTTGAGATCAGGGTATTGTGCTGCATTCGACTTACATCAGAAGTGGGAACTCAGAATTACGTCATTATCGACCTCCATGCTGTCAAGCTACAAAGTCGTGGGAAAAACAACATGGATGCCACGATATTCGTCGACAAAAAGCTAGACATCTAACAGTGATGCGTGATGTATATCTTCCCCCTCAAAACAATGAACCCTCAGTGTTAAAGATTTAACAAGTGAATGCGTCTGTGTTGATTGATCTCAACTTGTATATGCTGTACAAGTTCTGAGTTCCTGAGTAGGAATTCTGAGTTGTTCTTTGGGTTTTTTTTTTCCCTGGAGTTCAGACCTTGGAAATTACGACCTACAACCTTTCGGCGAATGGCATTGTGGGTAATGTAGGAACCCATTCACAAAACTGCAAATAGACAAACACGTCAATGAACGACATTCGAAAAATTAATTGTAATTACTTTTGTTTTTAAATCACAGGATAAAAGTGATCAGTCAGGAGAACTGTAGGATTGATTTGGAGCCAAGCCATGCCAGGAAGCGTAAATAAATGCGCCCTTACTTCATAACAGAGCCACCGTGTTAAATTGTTCTCACGCTATACAGTGTTACAGGCTATACTGTATAATTTTAGCATATTTATTTATTTGTTTATTATAGTTACAAACATAATTGACTGGTTGAGGTAAACCATTTATTTCTCAAACTCTTAAAAACAAGCAAAATTCTTAATACAGTTTTGATTAAACTAGAGAAAAGCTGTTGAAAAACTTCATACAAAGCGTTTCGAATCACAGCGAAAATGGAAAAAAGTGGAAAGTTCAGGAGTAAACAGCTCGAACGGATCCGATAAATAAATACAGCTGATACGCTAGAGCTGGGCAATATGATGACATAATATCGTTATTGTTATACCATCAGTGATGTGTTTAAATAAACATTTTGAGATTTATGGAAGCAGCTGATTTGATAGTAAAATAAAAACGTTTTCATCTCATTAAATAGTATTACTTTTAAAAATTAATATTTTCAATTAATTTTTTTTCTTTAGACGTTTAATAAATTCGACTTTTC